>CP050225.2:22273482-22478205 GCA_012066045.3 Morus alba
CCTCAGGATCCTCCTCCGGATCCTCCTCAGGGTCTTCCTCCGAATCCTCCTCGGGATCCGACTGAGGGTTACCACTAGCTTCCTCACCAACGGTCCCAACGTAGGTCCATCTTCACCAAACAGCCATAGGCTCGTCCGCTGCCTCTATCTCGGGTCTCAGTCGTTGTCGAGAGGTAGTGGTTTCCGCGTCATGTCTCCTAATACGGGTATTGGAAAACGGGAAGTCTCGCCAAACCGCCGTTGGCCGTGTCCTCTCGTCTAACAGCTGGCGCTCATAATGCTTCACCTCGGCGATAAATTGTGTGAGGGTCTGATCCGATCGCGGAACTAGCCGACGCTGATACTCTTCCGTCATACCTCTCCATAGGATCTGACACCGCTCCTCCTCACTTAGATTAAAAATTCGATTCGGAGCTAGTACCTATGTTAAAACTCTCGCTATATAGGCTACAACGGCCTCATCTGATCTCATACTAGCCCTCTCGACTTGTATGATAAACTCTCGAGCTTGGGTTTAGGTCACAGCTACACTCACCTTGCTCTGTGTCTCTCCACTCTGCTGTGGTGCCAACTCTGATGGCATGACTTGGGGAAGAAACTGATGCTTCAACATGTGGCAAAACTCTTCCCATTGCATCTCTGCTATTTCGTCCTCATCCAAAGCTTGCCAAAAGATTAGGGCATTGCCCTCTAGCAGACTTGCTGCGAGTACAATCCACTCCTCTCGAGCTATGTCACAGGCTCGCATCACATACTCGACACGGTGCAGCCAATCCCTAATTCTAGTGGGATGTGAAAGCCCATCCAAGGAAGGTGGATTACAGGTGTAGAACCTAGTTACGGCTCAACCTGTAGTCAAAATGACTCTCCTTGCTCGGTGTGCAGCCTCAGCCGCCATGGGCTCTAGAGCCCTTAACTCCCGATCCACTGGTGGATGGCTACATCTACCAGGAGTGGGTACCGACCTCTCTGTTTGTCGGAACCGTGACATTAGAAACATCCTTACCCGTCCCCACAACGTATTCTCTTATGGTGTGGGCGCTAACCGGGATGATGGATATGATCGATCCATTAGTACCTGTTCTGTCTTGAAAAAAGAAAAAAGAAATTCTTAGTTTTAGTTCATAAACTAATTTACCTGGACCGTGCAGAAGCATAGGTGCGGGACTTGTCATGGCAGGAGTAGGAACGCCGCTCTGATACCAACTGTGGCGTCCCGCGCCCTTGCGGCGCGGTCGCCGCTCCTTATACTACTACTAATGGGCTAAGTTATAGTCTAATTCATTATTCATTGTTAGACTATTGTCTCTTTAATTTACGTTCATGTGCGGGTAAATTTTTTTTTCTTTACATTAACCCTCAGGTCTTAACATGTTATGTTGATACTCTAATAACACATCTTGCTATTACTTTAAAGATTCGGTATCATACTAGTTCCCGAAACTTGTCTTAACTTATTACAATCCTTTGTTCTTTACTAAGACAATGGTTGTAATATCTTCCTCTTAGAACTAAACATACATACTATTATTCTACATTACATTTATTTTGCAGCGGAGTTTAATTTCTAAGCGAGCGTAGTAAAGACCACTCCCGTGCACCCATGACATTTCCGCCACCCTTGCCTCCGCATGTCCATCAAGCAAACCACTATATGACTGGCTGCTTACCTTTGTTACCTGCACACGAGTAAACCGATGAGCTAACGCTCGCAAGTATAAACATGCATACATCATAAACTAATAGAAATTACATTAAGAGTTATGATGCAAATATGCTCGTGTGAAACATGCTTTAAACTACTTTCTATCTTTTCTGTTCTTACTTTCTTGGCTGGTCTAGTCGGAATCTCTACTCTGTGAGATTTCCCTCCCTTTGCGGAGGCCGACGAGTCGATTTTTTACTTCATTGGCTCATTACTTATTGTCCGTCAAGTCGGAATCTCTACTCTTTGAGATTTTCCTCCTTTGCGGAGGCCGACGACCCGGCTCTTTATTTCATTTACTTTGTCTCGGTCAAGTCGGAATCTCTACTCTTTGAGATTTTCCTCCCTTTGCGGAGGCCGACGACCCGTCGATCTTGTAACTATGCATAAGGGTAACCATATGTCGCCCTTTTCGAAATCTAGAGCATTAAGCCCTCCAAACATGTATAATCACATGTAATCATATAGACTTAGGAACATAAATAAATTAATAGTTCTAAGTCTAACTCTGTTTTACTCGAGTCGAGACAAACATATATGTCTATACTTACCGTTAATCCGCTAGGATACCCGCTTGTTTGAAGTTCTTTCTTGTTGCTTCGGCTCTCGTGTGCAAAACCTGTTTCATGGAAATAGGTATCAATTCCCTATTCCAATCACAATTCCTCATACTTAGATTCTTAAATCTAATTTCAAACTCATTTATGGACTTTTTCCCCTTAAGGCCGAATTCTAGCTCAAGAGGCAATTTACACATATTCGTGTATCTCGGTTTCTGAATCTTAATCTATTCGTTTCTGAGGTTTAAAATTGTTAGCCATTCTCTAGAATCAGATTCCTAACTCATTGCTTGCTAACTAGATTTTAGGAAATTTCGGCAGAGTTTCGCCTTAATTTTCCTCGTTTCCCGAGTTTTCAATAACTCGTTTTACTTCCGATTTCGGTACCTGTAGTCCGATTCGCATTCCCGAACACAAATTGCTACATAAATTGAACAAAAATACATTTCCTCCATTTCTAGGATTTTCGGATTTTTAGTGTAAATCCAAAAAAATTGTTCAATCCTTTCAATACTTGCACATTAAACTCCTATCGTAGTCCCCGACAAAACCTCGGTTTCGTTTTTTTTCGTTTTACGGATTTTTCCCGAGATGAGTTACTATTCACAAAACGAAAAAAAGCAAGCAATTTCTCATGAAAAATCCGAAATCTTACCTTGAAAAGTTGAGATTCTCTGCTAGAATGCCTCGGGTTATGTTTCTACCGGATTGAACGGAAGAAATTTCGGTAAAAACGGGTGATTCCTTGATTTTCCTTGATTTTCTCTCTTTTCTCTTTTTTTTCTATCTCTCGGCCACACTTAGAGAAAGAAGCAATTTTGGCTTCTAATGTCATCCGTAGGCCATTTTAAGTGTAATAGGTATATTATATTAATATTTCTAAAATATCTCACATTACTTTCTAGAATTAAATTAAAGAAATAACTTTAATTCCCACAATTTAATTCTACTAATTCTAATTAAGTTTAACACTTAATTTAAGTGGTTCCATGTTCCCCACATTTTTTCTTATCGAGACTAAACTTTCCGCTTTTTCAAAATGAGTCTCTTTCGGTACCAATAATTTCACCCGCACGGGTTCTATATCTTTCGACGGGAATGTCGAGGGCACCCTGGGTCAAATTTCTCATATTCAACCCACTTCTCTTGGGTATCTCAATAGTCAATTTCTTTTCTGAAATTCTCATTTTAAACGATCCAGAATCGCCCAAAACGTGTACCCTCGCGGTGCTTTTTTTGCGATTTCCGCTTTAATCGACTCGGGAAAATTCTGTTTGGGAACTTTTGCTATTTTCCTTATGTATAATATTTCTACTCTTTTTCTAACTGGTCATTTGGTCATTTACCAAATATTTCAGCTTTTCACAACTAAAATATACCTGTTAAAATTTCTAACTTTTAACCGATATTTCACTATTCACAACTGATATTTACGAATTTTCTCTGTAAAAATATTCGTATTATGACTTTACACTTTTCGGGTGATTTTACCATGTATATAAAGTCTCTACATAACACTTTCCTGATTACATCAATATTTCTACTACTTTCTGTTCCGGGAATAATTACGGTCAAATACCGGACTGTTCGATTTTGACTTAATATTTTCCCGGTCATTACAATTAACAAGCTTTATCTTAGAAATAGAGATTGGATTCCTTTTAGAAGTTTTGACTTCTACTCTCTAAATACTATTTTAGAGAGAATTTTCGGAATGGTTTTTAGCCCTAATTTTAGAGGTGGCCGAAATTTCTCTATAGAAATTTTGAAACAATTTTTTCAGCCCTAAAGGTTAAGGCTGGCCGAATTTCTCAAGTAGAGAGGAAGGAAAAAATTTTCTCCAAAAAATCCACATCGTGCATACGTTGGTATTTGTGGAAATTCGAGTGTTTATTGTAACCCGTTTTGTCTCATGTGTGCCCACACACACGTCTTCGTGGATTCTAGGAATTGATGTGGAAGACATTGGTTTTCTAAACACAAAGTTTTGGAGCAAGGATTGTTCGAGGTCAAAGAACTCAAGTTATCAACCGAGACGGCCTCCAGGTATTTTTCCGAATTGAGTTCTTAATAAATGAATTAATGAGATTAATTTATTCGTGCCTAAATTAATATAATTTATAAAGTATCTCAAAGGTTTTATGAAAATTTTTGTGATACACGATCCGCCTTTCCGCTGCGCCTCCGCATCCGAGTTCGATTCGGGAACCAACAATTGGTATCAGAGCGGTCTATAGACTATATTAATTTATGCTCTGATTATTTGATAATCAATATTAAATATAAGATATTTAATTATGTATGTGATGGGTAGACACTTGCATTTATGGATGTTTATATTTGATTCATGATGATGAATGTATGGATGATGGATTTGGTCGTTAATTATATGGTTCCATGGATCGCATTAAATTCGTTTCAATTAAATTATTTGTAATTTTATTTGGGAAATAGAATTATTGTAATTCTAGGATTAGGGGTAGATTAGGGTTTTGATTTGCAATCAAAAGAAGCCTGGAAGACCAGCCATGGAGCCGGCCAAGTTGCTGCCCTGCTGCTGCCTCACAGCAGCCCATGCCCGTAGTCCCCGCTGCCCCTGCACTGTGTTTTGTTTTCCTTAGTGTTGCCGCTGTCTACGCGCAACCAGTGGTTTGGAACCACAACTTACGCATGTATTGAATGGCCGCAAGCAAGCATAGAGAAAGAGGACCATGTGATGGCCCCATGATGGTTGTTTGGGCCAAAGGCCCATGATGCCTTCTCTAGGCATTATTGCCTCATGCATGGTTACACGGTTAATAACATACCCGTGTAACTTAATAGTTTGTGTATATATATATATATATATATATATATATATATATATATATATACATATATATAAATGTTATAAAAGGTTATAACGATTAAATACATTATTATATATATACGATATATATAATATATATATATATGTATATAAGAATTATAATTATTAATTATTATTGGATAATAATTATAATTATAATTATATATATAAATTAAATAATTTTATTTGGCTAAAATAATTTAATAATTTTCTTATAAGAAGGAAATTATGGGCAAATTAATTTTAACCAATGTCAAAATTATTTAGACCTATTGGCCCATTAGGGTTTTGAACCCGAACAGTACAAAATTTTTCTAGAAGAGTTCCGGACCCCGAAGAAGGTGAAATCCGACCCAAAGACAAAAAACGAAGCCAAAGAATGAAGAGTTCAAGAATTGAAGACCCGTTGATGTAACGGAAGAAAATAATTATTGTAATTATTTATTTATTCGATTTTGGTTGTAATTTATATTTTCCATGGGACCCGGTCAAATCCATCTCAATAGTTGATTGCATATATTTATATTTTATGTTGATAATTATATATTATATATGTCCATGCACATAACATGCCATATAGATATAATGTGCCTACTCATATGTTTTATAACATGCCATGCATATATGCGCATTTATTATTATTTATTTTATTTATTTAAAAGAGTTTTAAAAGGATAAAATAAAAATAAGAACCATGCGCTAAAATCGATTTAATATGATTAAATTGATTTAAGTTGCAAAATTAGTTTGCAAAATCATGTTATATGTGAAATTGAATTTAAGAGTTAAATTTTAGGATTTCACATATCCGAAAAATAAATTGTTTATTTATCGGGATAGGGAAAACATGAGATGATTTCCAAATAAAATACATATTTGCAAAATAATGAGTGGGAGAGGGTTGTATGACAATACGACCCACTAGTCTCCACCGTTAGCGCAACACCGTGAGATCCGGAGAGGGGCTTTGCGGCGACATTGAATCGCCCTCCTAAAGGAGAGTGTTCTTGCCGGATCAATAACAAGGTTGGCTTCCTAGAGATAGGATTTCAGGATGTATTTTCGAATTGACTACCCAAAGGTAGCAATCCGGAGTTAAGTCTATGGGATCTGAAACGGTGGTTTACACTCATAAAGATATAATCAAAGTTTGTTGGTTATATTTTGACTAAAATAATAGTAGTTAATAAATATGAAAATATGAGATATTTTGACTATATTTATTAACTGAGAAGGGTCTCGGTTCAATTTGTAAATAATTTGACTACCCAAAGGTACACTTTATTTGTGGTAAATTGGATTATCGTTGGCACCTAAAATTAAAACATAATTTATGTATTTTTCATGTGCATCATGCATCATATTTAATTGTGCCTAAATTCACATGTTTTGATATTCATGCACATAAATTGATTAGATGAATATTCTACTTATTTCCATCAATACGTCAAATCCTATAATCTTACTATACAAAACTGAAACACTGACTAGAGATAAGCTATGCGAAGTGGTAAAGTAACATAAACGACTTACATTCATGTGATGAATATAAGTTTGTCCCAAATGGAGGATTGTCCTCCTGTCCTTGAAGAAAACACAGTAGCTAACTGTTGGTTAGGATTGTGCGTGGTAATTCACAAGAAGTATAAAGGCATGGAGACAACTTATGAGATAATGCAGTCATCAGATATTGTATCTGAAATCCATGAAACAAAAGGCTTGGCTAAATACTGTAAGGGCCTGAGTAAAAGACAAATGGAAAGTCGTTTCCAATAAAATAAAGGAAAAGGAATCAAGCAAATACGATTTGCTAGTTCTAAAAACATGTTTAGTAAAAAGGGTAATTCCTTATTCCTGGATAGTAGATTCGGGAGTTGCTACACATGTTTGTTTTCTTTATTAAGTCTTAGTTCTTACAAGGAAAGTCGTTTCCACCGAAATAAAGAAAGGAACTCAAGCAAATATGATTTGCTAGTTCTTAAAACATGTTTAGTAAAAAGGGGTGATTCCTTATCCTAAATAGTTGATTGAGGAATAACTAATCATGTTTGTTTTCTTTACTAAGTTTTAGTGCTTAAATGGAAAATGTTTCCACCAAAACAAAGAAAATGAATCAAAGTAAATAAGATTTACTAATTCTAGAAACATCTTTAGTAGAGGGTGATTCCTCATCCTGGATAGTTGATTCGGGAGCAACTAATCATGTTTTGGTTTTCTTTGCAAAATATTAGTTCTTACAAAGAACTTGCCATCCAGGACTACGCGATGAAAGTGGGAATACCGCGAGGATATTGGCAAAAAGCAGTGGGAGAAGTTAGACTTCAATTTTGGAAATACCTTGTTGTGAACAATGTTTATTTCCCTCCAAGCATAAATAGAAATTTGATTTCTAATTCTAAATTATTTGAACAATTGCTTTTAAATAAAAATCTAGTCCACATCTTTCGGAATGGTTCCGATATATGTTCTGGATATTTGGAAAATGGTTTATACCATTTAAACCGATGCCTGGCTCACTACAAAATATTGAAAAGTTCAAAAGTTGCCAAACTTAAGAATAATTAGAAAAGGATCTCTCACGATAAATAATACATAGATGTCGCATCTTAGACTTGGTCATATTAGCCTAAACACGATTTAAAGACTGGTAAAGGATGGTCCTTTACGCGAACTAAAAGTTAGTGAGCGTCCAGCCAATGAATCTTGTCTGGGAGGCAAAATGACCACGAGCCTTCCATGACGAAAGGAGAAAGAGCCACATAACCTCTTCAGCTAATACATTCGGATATATGTGGACTGTTAAACATCCAAGACAAAGGAGGTTATGAATATTTCATCATTTTCATTGATGATTATTCGAGATATGGTTATGTTTACCTAATGCAACAGAAATCTGAAACTTTTAGAAAGTTTAGAGAATTCCGAGCAGAAGTTGAAAAACAGTTAGGTGAAACAATCAAGACACTTCAATTAGATTGAGGGGATGAATACCTGGACTAAGAGTTTCAGGATTTCTTGATTGAAGAAGGTGTGGTATCCCAATTGACTACACCCGATACACCACAGCAGAATGGTGTAGCCGAAATGAGAAATCAGACTTTGCTCGACATGATAAGATCAATTTGAGTTATTCTTCACTTCCTACTTCGTTCTGGGATTTTGCCCTAAGAAACACCATGTATATTTTGAATCTAGTACCATCTAAGTCTATACCAAAGACACCCCTAAAGTTGTGGAATGGTCGATAGCTAGTTTTGAAGCATATTCGCATAAGGGGTGTCCGGCTCATGTGATGAAACTATAGACTAGGAAGTTGGAACCAAGATCGAAAATATGCATGTTTATGGGATATGCAATGGGGACAAAAAGAATGATTATTTTATATAGTCATAAGAATCAAAGGTAATTGTATCGACAAATGCCACGTTTCTAGAGCATGACTATATGATAGTTTTCAAGCCTAGAAGCAAAGTTCTGGAAAAGTTACTTTCCAATAAGATTGGACCACAACCGACAAGAGTTGTTGGAATGCTAAGAATGATCACGATTCCTAATCAAACTCTAGTGGCACCTCGTTGTAGTGGGAGGGTAAGCAAGTTACCTAACCGGTATACTGAGGAAACACATATCGTCACTGCTGATGACAGTAAGGAGGATCCGTTGATTTTTAAAGCTACGATGGATTATTTGATAAGGAAAAGTGGCAAGCATCTATGAAACTCGAACTAGAGTCCATGTACTCTAACTCAGTCTGGCAACTTGTAGATCTACCCGAAGGGGTAAAATGCATTGGATGCAAGTGGATCTTCAAGAGAATAAGATATGCGGATGGAAAAGTAGAGACTTATAAAGCAAGGCTAGTGGTTAAGGGTTACACCCATAAAGAGGGAGTTGACTATGAGGAAACTCTCTCACCGGAGGCCATGCTTAAGCCCATCTGAATACTCTTAGTCATAACAACATATTTTGAATATGAGATATGGCATATGGATGTCAAGACAGCTTTTCTGAATGGATATCTTGAGGGAACCATCTATATCGATTAGCCAGAGGGTTACATAGAGAAAGGCCTAGAGCAGAAAGTCTGCAAACAATAGAGATCCATTTAGGATTGAAGCAAACTTCTAGATCATGAAACATCAGGTTTGATGAGGCTATTAAAGTCTTATGGATTTGATCAAAACCAAGATGTTTCAAATGAAAGAAAAGAAGATGTTCTTATTCTTCACAAGCCCGAATATATGATATTCAGTGGGAGTAGTTAAACGTTGTCAGTTGAACTCAAAATTTGATCATTGAGTAGTCGTGTAGTGTATCCTTAAGTATATAAGGAAAATAAAGAAACTATAAGATAGTTTAGTCAGTGAAAGAGTTGTCTTTCACTGGATACATAGACTTTGGCTATGAGTCATACGTGGATTTTGAGAGTCAACATCCGAGTCTGTGTTCACACTAGGTGAAGGAGTCATGACAAGAAAGGTTGTTGGCAAAGTGTGATTGCTAATTTTATCATTAAGAGTTCATGTGTAGCAGCCTGTGAAGCAGCAAAAGAAAGCAACCTGACTCTAGAAAATTCATAACTGATTTGGAAATTGTTCTGAGCATAGATCAGTCATAGACACCTAGAAAGTTTCAGGATTTGAGACATATCCTACCTGCTTTAGGACAAGTGGGAGATTGTTGGGAATGGTGTCCTAAAAGCATGAGATGTAATAGGACATTTATTATTTATTTAATAAAAGAGTTTATTCATTATTTTATGTGCATATATTTATGAATATTTTATGAATATCAATGAAAATTTCATGATTATTTATGTAACCTTAAACATTATATATAAGTGTTATATATGAGAGGATAATGTTTAAGGATAATAATCAAAAAGCAATGTTCATAATGAATTTAATTAAAGTTCGGAATCTTTAATTAAAACATTATTAATACATGTCATTCCCATTTAGAATGGAACAGTGTTATTATCCTTGATTAATATGGTGAGATATTGAATGAGTGTATTTCGCATAGTGAGATTATGTGGAACAAGGACACAGACACAATATGAATTTCTAATAATTTTCCATTAAGTATAGAAATTCTAATTGAGTCTATCGATGGTCATATATAGAATGATCTTAATCCACGAGTTCTTAACAGACTCCTATTTATGGATTTGTGTCTTTTGATTTTCGATGCACGGATTCCGAGACCCCTGAATCCTATTCCTTGTATTTTGGAGACATGATGAAGTAGGTAGCTGGGAATGTTATTATACAAGATGGAATCCATTCCTTCTTGAGAAAGAAGTAGATAAAAAATTCTCTTGAGGGTTGATTCGGTATTTGGACCAGTAGGAGCTCCGATTCATGAATGTGTTTTATGAATCACTGTCCATTAGAGAATCAATGGTACTCAAGGATAAAGATATAATTAGAGAGGTTAACGGATTCTACCTAGCTCTAATTATGAATTATTTATGGAGGATTGATCTATATGCAATGACTTTATCAAATGGACACTTCACAGTTTAGAAGTAATTTATATCTATAATTTCGAGAGTGCAATTCCAAGTTTATAGTGGAGTAACTATTGGAATTAATAGAATTAATTAATTAATTAAAGTGTTTAATTGATTAATAATTCTATTGGAGCTCGGGATTATAGGTCCATTAGTCCCCGCGTCGTCCTAGTAATTCTGCCAGACACAGAGGACAAAATGGGAATTTTAGAATTACGGAATTCTAAAATTAAAAACTCGGAAATAATTAATTGAGAATTAGTTATTATTTAAATAATGTGATTATTTAAATTTGAATTTGAACACATCTAGATTTATCCATTTAAACTTATTTGATAAGTTGTTCAATTTAGAATTCAAATTAATTTAAGTTTGACTTAAATTTAATTTGAATCGTAATTAAAATTGGACTACTGGATAAAGGATAAAATATCTTCCTTCCTTATCTATAATAGGCGCCACACATAGGGATAAACCCTACTAGTGTGGCCGGCCACCTTAAGGATAAGGGGAAGGGATTTTTTGTTCCAAATTCAAATAGAAGATAATTAACAAGCTTTATCTTAGAGATAGAGATTGGATTCCTTTTAGAAGTTTGACTTCTACTCTCTAAGTACTATTTTTGAGACAATTTTCGGAATGGTTTTTTGCCTTATTTTAGAGGTGGCCGAAATTTCTCTATAGAAATTTTTGAAACAATTTTTCAGCCCTAATGGTTAGTGCTGGCCGAAATTCTCAAGTAGTGAGGAAGGAAAAAAAATTTTCTCCAAAAATTCCACATCATACATGCGTTGGTGTTTGTGGAAATTCGAGTGTTTATTGTAACCCGTTTTGTCTCATGTGTGCCCACACACACGTCTTCATGGATTCTAGGAATTGACGTGGAAGACATTGGTTTTCTAAACACAAAGCTTTGGAGCAAGGATTGTTCGAGGTCAAAGAACTCAAGTTATCAACTGAGTCGGCCTCTAGGTATTTTTCCTAATTGAGTTCTTAATAAATGAATTAATATGATTAATTTATTCGTGCATAAATTAATATAATCTATAGAGTATCTCAAAGGTTTTATGAAAATTTTTGTTATACACGATCCGCCTTTTCGCTGTGCTTCCACATCCGAATTCGATTCGGGAACCAACACTCCATCCACCCCGGAAGCACGAAAATGTATATGGATTTGAAGAGGCAATATTGGTGGCGTGGAATGAAGCGTGATGTTGCGAACTTTGTAGCCAAGTGCTCGATATGTAAACAGGTCAAAGCGGATTGAGACATTGACCCTTACCTATCCACGATTGAAGTGGGACCACGAACGATAGAAACAGGATTACCTAGGACCCAAGAAGGGTATGATGTTGTATGGGTTATTGTAGATCGTCTGACAAAGAGTGCACATTTCATCCCCATCAGAGGTGACTATAAAGTTCCCAAGCTGTGTCGACTGTACATCAAGAGGATAGTCACGTTGCACGGTGTTTCAGTATCGATAGTCTCAGATCGTGATGCTCGATTTACATCTAAGTTTTGGAAAGGGTTACAAAATGCTCTGGGGACTGAGTTGAGATTCAGTACCGCTTTCCACCCTCAGACTGACGGCCAATCGGAGCGGGTTATACAAATCCTTGAAGATATGTTGCGTGCTTGCGTTCTGGACTTTGAGGGCAGATGGGGAGAATACCCGCAAAATAAGAAACCGCTTTATTTATCGGAATGGCTCCATTTGAGGCTCTGTACGGTAGGCCCTGCAGATCTCCTTTGTGTTGGGCTGAGAAGGAAGAACGCATTAACCTTGGACCTCAATTTGTGCGGGAGACGACAGAAAGAGTCCAATTTATTCGTGACCGTCTCAAAACTGCTCAGAGTCAATAGAAAAGTTATGCAGATAACCGAAGACGACCTTTGGAGTTCGAGATTGGGGACTTTGTGTTCCTAAAAGTGACCCCAAAATGTGGAGTTTCTCATTTCGGATTTCGAGGTAAGCTTGCACCAAGGTACAGGACCATTCCGGTACTAGAGCGAATTGGACCCGATTTGCATTGTAGGATCTTATTGTGATTTATATATGAAAAATCATTTGAACAACAACAATATTGTAGGCGGAATTTCAAAAAAATTTTATCATATCCATTTAATTCAAAATTAAACGTAAACCACAACGAGAGATGGATGCATGATATATGTTTATAGACAAAGGATTAGAATATCTCACATACCTTTTTGTGACGATTGAATAAATTGACCGCAAGGATCTTGTCTCACTATCTCACATTCCAAGATGGAGAATTGCCGTGAAACAAGATCGTTGTATATTGCCACGATCACACCAAAAACCACTCGTAGATTCAAGGCTATGACTCTACAATTTTTAGGATGAGAGAGTGGGCTCTTTTTAAAAACCTAAGGAAACTTTTTCCTTCTATTTTGTCTCTACAAAATCCGGCCACCCTTAGGAAAAGTGTGATCTCTTTTCTTTTCTCCAAAAGACTCTCACTAGGGTTTTCAATAATATCCTTATATAGGAGGAAATTCAAAAACTCAAACCCTAGATGGGATTTTGAATTTCTCCTTAACCCTAGGATTGAAATCCGAAAATCCCTACATGGCTTAGGGATTTCCGAATTTCCTTCCCCTTTTTGGAGCAAAATTCGAAATCCCCTTAAGGCAAGGGATTTCGAATTTTCCCAAAATAAATTATCACTTTTCTCTTTCCTATAGTTGCCAAATAAAATCATGTTTAAATTTCATTTTGAATTTTAAATTAATCTCCATTAATTTCGAAATTCAAAACTCATTCCTTTTATTTTTCAATTATCGAATAAATGAAAAATAACACAATGAATTTAAACATAATTATCGGTTTTCTGTTTTTCCCATTTATTAGAGCTAGCCTTGAGACCGAATGGACCCACATGAACAAAGCTATGGAATTACAATATTCGACTAACTCATCCCTATACGTTATCGACATATTTAATTCCGACATCGTACAACTCCACTAAAAGTTTGATGCCGAATAATCTCTCGATTCATGTGCGCTAATTTTTCTTTTTGGTGTTGATACAATTTATCACACGGTCCACAAAGTGTAAATGCATTATTATCCTTCGTAAATATTAGTGATCAGAATGGTGTATAATATTACCGTTTTACCATTCTAACCATTATTTCCTCAACTCCTTTATATGACTGTGAATAAGAAAGACAAATGTTCGTAAGATGTCTCGCACATGTTACAATGTCTTAATCAATGAATATCATCATTGAATACCAGGCCTGGTTTATTTATTCACACACCCGTCAATAAAGCATGAGATGATATTATTTTTTACGAATTCCATATCTGTGAATCACATAACTCCAACTTAATATTGTCATGATCCCAATGACCGAGATGTCGTTCAACAACTGTGAACTAATCTCATTGGCAAATCAAAGATCATGAGTGTTGGAAATGTGTCCATAAAGTGGGATGTAATTTGTTATTTATGAAATGACAAATGTAAGACATTATTATTTTGCTGATTTTATAAAATAAGATAAAGTTATGTTTTGACACATACTCAAGAGTGTTTATGATATTGCTTAGTCCATAAACTGTTTAACGAAAGAAGAGTCGGGGAACCCCGCCGGACAAACTCTTCGGATACAGTTTAAAATAGATATTCGCAGTCTTAGGATTGATTGGGCAATCGAATCCGATTATGACTGTTAGATCGAACCATGTGATCTTTGGTCTCGGGGCATGGGAGTTGGACTCGTGGTTGATCTAGACATGCTCGCAACATGTTGAATAGACCATGATTAGGTTAGAGTAAAAACCGTTTACACAACTCTAAACCTAATCATCACAACTTAAGTATATTTGTATAATTATCTTAATCACGAAGTGAATGCGTAGCTCAACTTAGTATCTCATGATCTTTGATTCGCCAATGAGATTAGTTCACGAGTTATTGAGCGACATCTCGGTCATTGGGATCATGACAATATTAAGTTGGAGTTATGTGATTCACAGATATGGAATTCGTAAAAATAATATCACCTCATGCTTTATTGACGGGT
Source organism: Morus alba (assembly GCA_012066045.3). Classification (NCBI taxonomy): domain Eukaryota; kingdom Viridiplantae; phylum Streptophyta; class Magnoliopsida; order Rosales; family Moraceae; genus Morus; species Morus alba. The sequence goes on from CP050225.2 coordinate 22,288,173, forward strand.
GTGTGAATAAATAAACCGGGCACGGTATTCAATGATGATATTCATTGATTAAGACATCGTAACATGTGCGAGACATCTAACGTTTGTCTTTCTTATTCACGGTCATATAAAGGAGTTGAGGAAATAATGATTAGAATGGTAAAGCGGTAATATTATATACACCATTTCGATCACCGATATTTCTGAAGGATAATAATGCATTTACATGTGGACCGTGTGATAAATTGTATCAACACCAAAAGAAAAATTAGCGCACATGAATCGAGAGATTATTCGGCATCGAACTTTTAGTGGAGTTGTACGATGTCGGAATTAAATATGTCGATAACTTATAGGGATGAGTTAGTCGAATATTGTAATTCCATAGCTTTGTTCATGTGGGTCCATTCGGTCTCAAGGCTAGCTCTAATAAATGGGAAAAACAGAAACTGATAATTATGTTTAAATCCATTGTGTTATTTTTCATTTATTTGATAATTGAAAAATAAAAAGAATGAGTTTTGAATTTTGAAATTAATGGAGATTAATTTAAAATTCAAAATGAAATTTAAACATGATTTGATTTGGCAACTAAAGGAAAGAGAAAAGTGAGATTTTATTTTGGGAAAATTGGAAATCCCTTGCCTTAAGGGGATTTTGAATTTTGCTCCAAAATAGGAAGGAAATTGGAAATCCCTAAGCCATGTAGGGATTTTCGGATTTCAACCCTAGGGTTAAGGAGAAATTCGAAAATCCCATCTAGGGTTTGAGTTTTTGAATTTTCTCCTATATAAGGATATTATTGAAAACCCTAGGGAGAGAGTCTTTTGGAGAAAAGAAAAAGAGATCACACTTTCCTTAGGGTGGCCGGATTTTGTAGAGACAAAATAGAAGAAAAAAGTTTCCTTAGGTTTTTGAAAAAGAGCCCACTCTCTCATCCTAAAAATTGTAGAGACATAGCCTTGAATCAACGAGTGGTTCTTGGTGTGATCGTGACAATAAACAACGATCTTGTTTCACGGCAATTCTCCATCTTGGAACGTGAGATAGTGAGACAAGATCCTTGCGGTCAATTAATTCAATCGTCACAAAGGTATGTGAGATTTTTCTAATCCTTTGTCCATAAACATATATCATGCATGAATCTCTCGTTGTGGTTTACGTTTAATTATGAATTAAATGGATATGATAAAATTTTTGAAATTCCGCCTACAATATTGTTGTTGTTCAAATGATTTTTCATATATAAATCACAATAAAGGATCAATTTAAACTTATTGAATGATATGTGTTGAAGTTGTATGATGAATTCAAAATTGTTTTGATTGAATATTTGGATAAAATAATTCCTCACATCTCCGGAAAAATTTTTTTTGAACAAAATTGGATAAATTGGATAAAGGATAAAGGATCTTCCTTCCCGCCAGCGGGGCACGGGCCACAGGCCTTGCCGAGCAAGGGCCTGAGCCCGCCCAGCACGGGCCACGTGCCTTGCCTGCAAGGGGCCTGCCCGCCCACTTGCCTGAGCAGAGCCACAGCCCGGCCTTGTCAATAAATTACATTTCTCCGTTCCAAAAAAAAAAAAAAAAAAAAAAATTTTTTTTTTTCACTTTTCAGGGATCAAGAGAAGAGAAAATTGAGAAGATGCCAAGAAGACAAGATGAAGAAAATTATTGTAATTATTTTCATTTGTTTTTATGGGTTGTAATTAGAAATGAGCCATAGAGAGGTTAAATTGTAAATGTATGATTTATTGTTTAATCTCGCATCATTATAACATGCCATATAGGATATAGAGATGCCAATATCAAATTGCCATGCAAGCATGTTCATGCATCATTGTAGTTTAATATTATAAATTGTTATAATAATAAATGCAATGGGTAAATTTTATAAAGAGTTATAAAATACAACAAATTTATAAGGGTTATAATTTTGTTGAATTATTAATTGGACTTAATTTCAAAACAAAATCCATTTTTGAAAAAGCTAAGTGGGAGGGTCGTTTGCGTTGAAACGTTCCCAAGGTCTCCGACTTTAGCTTTGATCGTGACACGTGGATAGGTTAAGAACCACCTTAGTGGTCCTCACTTCAATGAGAGAAACCCATGAAACATGTCGCTAAGGAGTCATCGGGTTGCTTATAGAAGATAAGACTCGAAAAGGAAGTAGTGAGGCGAGACCATCCCTAGATAGATGGATCGTTAGTTCATAACAACCTCTAGAGTCGATTAGTCGGTTAAACACTTAGACTAAAGATCATTGTAATCTCCCATAGGAGCTAGGCAATGGATCTAAGGTGACCAAAAAGATGGTGATTGGTTGCACTAGATGTAGAGACATCTTGTAAAGTGGACCAAGCGAGAGGAGTCTCGATGCGATAGGAGGCTTCACGGACGCCACCCCTAGGTGGGACGTGTTGCCGTTTATGATCGCAACACCATAGATGAAACATTTTTTTAAGGATTTTATTTATGTTTAAGTATTTGCATTCATGCATCATACTTCTCTTAAATATAAGCAAATTACCAACACCGCTTTATTTTATTTTTCAAAGCAATTATGTCTTTATCCCCAATCGCGCAAATTCTTAGTACAAACAAACTAGTGGGTGAAAATTACGTTGATTTCGTATTGACGGTAGACAAGCACAAATGACGTTCTTGAGCCGAATGATGATTCGACTCAAGAAGAGCGACGATACAATGCTTTTGAGATTCTAGGTGCTATATCTTAGCATCAATTAGCAATGTGTTGCAACAAGAACATCGAAAGAACTGCAGATATGATCTACAATCTCCAAAATTATCAAGCAAAGTTTTGCAACTTCATGAACCGCCGGATGAAATTTCGGGACCATATGCTATTGATCATAAGTCAACTGAATGAGATGGAGCTCAATGAAATAGATGGAGAGACTCAAGTGGATATGATCCTAGAGACTCTCCCGGAGATGTTTGACAATTTAAACTCAACCGCCGATGAATAATTGAGTTATTTTAACTCATGATGGAGCTTGAATCACGGAAACTCTACCGCTTAAAGGCAAAAAGGAGAATGGAAAGGCAAGCCTTGCTGAAGCAAAGCCTTCCACCTCTGGTGCCAATAAAGGAGAAAGCCCGCAGAATAAGAAGAAGTTTGAAAGGCAAGAACTTGAAAAGGTTTGGAATTTGCCACCGGAAAAATCTGTCCTATACCTCAAGGAGGTCAAAGCTAAAGGTACATTGCTTGTTACCGAATGTTTTGTTTTGTGGTGACTCTACTTTTTCTTGGATTGTAGACTCTGGAGCCACTAATCATGTTTGTTGTTCTCCAGGGGTCGTGGAAAACAAAAGGCTTTAGCAAGGACGAGTTCAACTTCCGCTGGGGAATGGAGCATCAAGATGTCACCAACACCGTTGGAAGTATTAAATTAATTTTTGAGAACAGTTTTATTGTTTTGAACAATATTTATTATGTCCCGGTTTTGGGAAAAACCTTATTTCGTGGGCTCGTTTGATTGAGCAAGGATATTCTTTGGATTTTAATAATGATGTTATTGATTCTAAAGAATGGCTTCATGATTACTTCTACGGTCATGATAAACAATCATTCTCACGTTAAACCAAATATTCCAACGATTTGCGATAATTGAATTGAATGATGATTCAATAAGAGAAAGTAAGAGATTGAGGTTAGACTCAATTGATCAAACCTACAAATGGCATCTACGTCTTGGACATATTGGCCTTGACAGGATTAAAGGTTGGTAAGAGACGGTCCCTTTGGTAAACCTTAAGTGTAGGCTCACTACCTACATGTGAATCCTGCATAGAAGGAAAAATGACCAAGAGACCTTTTTCACAGAAAGGGTAATAGAGTCGATGAATGCCTAGAACTCGTACATAGTGATGTATGTGGGCCATTCAATATCCAAGCAAGAGGAGGATATGAATATTTCATAACCTTCATCGATGACTATTCTCGTTTTGGTCATATTTATCTAATGCGTCAAAAGTCTGAAACTTTTGAAAAGTTCAAAGAATTCAAGGCCTTGGTTGAAAAGCAATTAGATAAACAGATCAAAACACTACGATCCGATCGTGGTGGTGAATACTACTTTGGGAGAGTTCAAGACTTTCTTAAGGAAGAAGGTATATTTTCTCAACCGACCGCGCCAGTACTCCTCGCAGAATGGCGTGTCCGAGAGAAGGAATCGAACTCTATTAGACATGGTTAGATCAATGATGAGTTACTCATCTCTTCCAGATTCCTTTTGGGGATATGCCTTGGAAACAAGAAGATACATTCCGAACCAAGTTCCATCTAAGGCGCACGGAACTCCATATGAAAGATGGAGTGGCAAGAAGTCATCTCTTGGCCACACCGAATATGGGGTTGTCCGGCACATGTGCTTAGAAAGAAGACTGTAAGTCGACTAGTCGCTCAGAACTGTGCCTATTTGTAGGATATCCCAAAGGAACAAAAGGCTATATCTTTTATAGTCCCATGATCGGAAAACATTCGTCAAGCCATTTAATGCTCGTTTTCGGAAGAGGATTTTATAAAGAATATGAAGCCAAGAAGCAAGCTTGTACTTGAGGAATTGATTGGTGAAAATGTTCATGCAACATATCCGCAATCTATTCACGAACCGACAACAGATGAACCACAACAAGAACTAACACCGGTGGAGCCTCGGACGTAGTGGGAGGGTTGTGAGACAAACGATAGGTACATGTCTTATGGAGACGCATTATATGCGGTCTCGATTTAGACATCGATTTAACCTGTCTCCTACTTGCGGGCCATGGAAAGTTTGAAGCAAACCTATGGCATGAAGCCATTCGAAATACAATCGATGTATAAAAATGGCGTATGGACTCTAGTAGATCCTCACGAAGGGGTAAAACCCGTAGGGTGTAAATGGATCTACAAGAAGAAGAGGGGTCCGGATGGGAATGTAGAGACATTCAAAGCAAGGTCGGTAGCCAAGGGCTACACCAGGAAAGAAGGCATCGACTATGAGGATACCTTCTCTCCGGTAGCCATGCTTAAATCCATCCGAATTCTTCTATCCATTCACGCTTTAGATTATGAAATCGGCAGATGGATGTAAAAAGATGACTTTTTTCGAATGGCAATCGGATGAGCGCATTTACATGGCACAACCGGATGGATTCATTGAAAAGGGTCTAGAAGAAAAGGTTTGCGAATGCGTAAGTCCATTTATGGATCAAGGCATCCGAGATCATGGAATATCGATTCGATGAGACTGTTAAAACTTATGGTTTTGTTCGGTCAATGGATGAGCCTTGTGTGTATAAGTCGATACAAGAAGGCAAAGTGGTTTTCTTAGTCTTATATGTAGATGACATACTACTCATTGGGAATGATGTAGGAAGACTAAGCGAGGTTAAGCTCGCTCGCATAAGCGGTTTGACATGAAGGATCTAGGAGAAGCCGCCTATGTTTTGGGAATTCAGATCTTTCGAGATCGGAAGAACAAACAATTGGCACCGCCTCAAGCATCCTACATCGATAAGGTAATGGACCGATCCGCTATGCAAAACTCCAAAAGGGTTATCTACCCTTCCGACATGGAGTCCCTCTCTAAGGAGCAGTCTCCCAAGACTCCTCAAGAAGAGGAAGACATGAGCCACGCTTCAAAAGTAGGAAGCCTCAATCGATGCTTTTATATGCTCGAAGATGGCGTGGTGAGTAGAATAAAGCATATCCTCAAGTATCTTAGAGAACGAGAACTATATGCTTGTATAGATGACCTGAATATGACGGGATATACCGATTCCGATTTCCAACGGATAAGGATTCCAGGAAAACCACGAGGATCGGTGTTTGTCCCGAATGGAGGTTCGGGTGGTATGGAGGAGCATCCAATGCAGTCGACTCCACCATGGAGGCCGAACTTTGAAGTCTGCGAAAATCATGGCTTAAAAAGTTCCTTGTTTTATAAATTCGATGACCCTTAAAAACTCTAAGTGAGCCTAGAAGCCATAAAAGGTCCAAGCACATAGAGCGGAAATACCACCTCATCCGTGAGATTGTACAAAGAGGCGATGTTGAAGTGACAAAGATATCAACACATGACAACTTGGCCGATCCGTTTACAAAGGCTTTATCTGGTAAAGTCTTCGATACGCATCTGGAAGGTTTGGGCATGCGAGATTGTACACACCTACTTTAAGTCCAAGTGGGAGTTTGTTGGGCTGAGAAGGAAGAACGCATTAACCTTGGACCTCAATTTGTGCGGGAGACGACAGAAAGAGTCCAATTTATTCGTGACCGTCTCAAAACTGCTCAGAGTCAATAGAAAAGTTATGCAGATAACCGAAGACGACCTTTGGAGTTCGAGATTGGGGACTTTGTGTTCCTAAAAGTGACCCCAAAATGTGGAGTTTCTCATTTCGGATTTCGAGGTAAGCTTGCACCAAGGTACACAGGACCATTCCAGGTACTAGAGCGAATTGGACCAGTTGCATACTGTAGGATCTTATTGTGATTTATATATGAAAAATCATTTGAACAACAACAATATTGTAGGCGGAATTTCAAAAAATTTTATCATATCCATTTAATTCAAAATTAAACGTAAACCACAACGAGAGATGGATGCATGATATATGTTTATAGACAAAGGATTAGAATATCTCACATACCTTTGTGACGATTGAATAAATTGACCGCAAGGATCTTGTCTCACTATCTCACATTCCAAGATGGAGAATTGCCGTGAAACAAGATCGTTGTATATTGCCACGATCACACCAAAAACCACTCGTAGATTCAAGGCTATGACTCTACAATTTTTAGGATGAGAGAGTGGGCTCTTTTTAAAAACCTAAGGAAACTTTTTCCTTCTATTTTGTCTCTACAAAATCCGGCCACCCTTAGGAAAAGTGTGATCTCTTTTCTTTTCTCCAAAAGACTCTCACTAGGGTTTTCAATAATATCCTTATATAGGAGGAAATTCAAAAACTCAAACCCTAGATGGGATTTTGAATTTCTCCTTAACCCTAGGATTGAAATCCGAAATCCCTACATGGCTTAGGATTTCAATTTCCTTCCCCTTTTTGGAGCAAAATTGAAATCCCCTTAAGGCAAGGATTTTCGAATTTTCCCAAAATAAATTATCACTTTTCTCTTTCCTATAGTTGCCAAATAAAATCATGTTTAAATTTCATTTTGAATTTTAAATTAATCTCCATTAATTTCGAAATTCAAAACTCATTCCTTTTATTTTTCAATTATCGAATAAATGAAAAATAACACAATGAATTTAAACATAATTATCAGTTTCTGTTTTTCCCATTTATTAGAGCTAGCCTTGAGACCGAATGGACCCACATGAACAAAGCTATGGAATTACAATATTCGACTAACTCATCCCTATAAGTTATCGACATATTTAATTCCGACATCGTACAACTCCACTAAAAGTTTGATGCCGAATAATCTCTCGATTCATGTGCGCTAATTTTTCTTTTGGTGTTGATACAATTTATCACACGGTCCACAGTGTAAATGCATTATTATCCTTCGTAAATATTAGTGATCAGAATGGTGTATAATATTACCGTTTTACCATTCTAACCATTATTTCCTCAACTCCTTTATATGACTGTGAATAAGAAAGACAAATGTTCGTAAGATGTCTCGCACATGTTACAATGTCTTAATCAATGAATATCATCATTGAATACCAGGCCTGGTTTATTTATTCACACACCCGTCAATAAAGCATGAGATGATATTATTTTTACTTAATTCCATATCATGAATCACATAACTCCAACTTAATATTGTCATGATCCCAATGACCGAGATGTCGTTCAACAACTGTGAACTAATCTCATTGGCAAATCAAAGATCATGAGTGTTGGAAATGTGTCCATAAAGTGGGATGTAATTTGTTATTTATGAAATGACAAATGTAAGACATTATTTGATTTTATAAAATAAGATAAAGTTATGTTTTGACACATACTCAAGAGTGTTTATGATATTGCTTAGTCCATAAAATGTTACCAACGAAAAGAAGAGTCGGGGGAACCCCCGCCGGACAAACTCTTCGGATACGGTTTAAAATAGATATATTCGCAGTCTTAGGATTGATTGGGCAATCGAATCCGATTATGACTGTTAGATCGAACCATGTGATCTTTGGTCTCGGGGCATGGGAGTTGGACTCGTGGTTGATCTAGACATGCTCGCAACATGTTGAATAGACCATGTGATTGATTAGGTTAGAGTAAAAAACCGTTTACACAACTCTAAACCTAATCATCACAACAAAAGTATATTTGTATAATTATCTTAATCTCAAGTGAATCGTAGCTCAACTTAGTATCTCATGATCTTTGATTCGCCAATGAGATTAGTTCACAGTTATTGAACGACATCTCGGTCATTGGGATCATGACAATATTAAGTTGGAGTTATGTGATTCACAGATATGGAATTCGTAAAAAATAATATCACCTCATGCTTTATTGACGGGTGTGTGAATAAATAAACCAGGCCTGGTATTCAATGATGATATTCATTGATTAAGACATCGTAACATGTGCGAGACATCTTACGAACGTTTGTCTTTCTTATTCACAGTCATATAAAGGAGTTGAGGAAATAATGATTAGAATGGTAAAACGGTAATATTATATACAACCATTCGATCACCGATATTCTTTAAGGATAATAATGCATTTACTTGTGGACCGTGGTGTGATAAATTGTATCAACACCAAAAGAAAAATTAGCGCACATGAATCGAGAGATTATTCTAAGCATCGAACTTTTAGTGGAGTTATGCGATGTCGGAATTAAATATGTCGATAACTTATAGGGATGAGTTAGTCGAATATTGTAATTCCATAGCTTTGTTCATGTGGGTCCATTCGGTCTCAAGGCTAGCTCTAATAAATGGGAAAAAAGAAACCGATAATTATGTTTAATCCATTGTGTTATTTTTCATTTATTTGATAATTGAAAAATAAAAGAATGAGTTTTGAATTTTGAAATTAATGGAGATTAATTTAAAATTCAAAATGAAATTTAAACATGATTTTATTTGGCAACTAAAGGAAAGAGAAAAGTGAGATTTTATTTTGGGAAAATTCGGAAATCCCTTGCCTTAAGGGGATTTCAATTTTGTAAAAAAATAGGAAGGAATCGGAAACCCTAAGCCATGTAGGGATTTTTCGGATTTCAACCCTAGGGTTAAGGAGAAATTGAAAATCCCATCTAGGGTTTGAGTTTTTGAATTTTCTCCTATATAAGGATATTATTGAAAACCCTAGGGAGAGAGTCTTTTGGAGAAAGAAAAAAGAGATCACACTTTCCTTAGGGTGGCCGGATTTTGTAGAGACAAAATAGAAGGAAAAAGTTTCCTTAGGTTTTTGAAAAGAGCCCACTCTCTCATCCTAAAAATTGTAGAGACATAGCCTTGAATCAACGAGTGGTTCTTGGTGTGATCGTGATAATAAACAACGATCTTGTTTCACGGCAATTCTCCATCTTGGAACGTGAGATAGTGAGACAAGATCCTTGCGGTCAATTAATTCAATCGTCACAAAGGTATGTGAGATTTTTCTAATCCTTTGTCCATAAACATATATCATGCATGAATCTCTCGTTGTGGTTTACGTTTAATTATGAATTAAATGGATATGATAAAATTTTTGAAATTCCGCCTACAATATTGTTGTTGTTCAAATGATTTTTCATATATAAATCACAATAAGATCCTACAATGAGATACTAAGTTGAGCTATGCATTCACTTCAGAATTAAGATAATTATACAAATATACTTAAGTTGTGATGATTAGGTTTAGAGTTGTGTAAATGGTTTTTACTCTAACCTAATCAGTCACATGGTCTATTCAACATGTTGCGAGCATGTCTAGATCAACCACAGAGTCCAACTCCAATGCCCCGAGACCAGCATCACATGGTTCGATCTAACAGTCATAATCGGATTCGATTGCCCAATCAACCCTAAGACTGCGAATATCTATTTTAAACTGTATCGGAAGAGTTTGTCCGACAGGGTTCCCCTTACTCTTCTTTCGTTGGTAATAGTTCATGGACTAAGCAATATCACTAACACTCTTGAGTATGTGTCAAAACATAACTTTATCTTATTTTATAAAATCAGCAAAATAATAATGTCTTACATTTGTCATTTCATAAATAACAAATTACATCCCACTTTATGGACACATTTCCAACACATACCGCCTAGACCTGCCATCCCAATTGTCTCATGTCCACAACGTCTTCCACGTGTCGATGCTGCCGAAGTACGAGCTAGATCCGTCCCAGATAATAACATGGACAGATGTCCCGATCCAGGTAGACATGACTTACGAGGAGTTCCCTATCCAAATTTTGGAATGTGAGGTTAAGATACTACGTCGCCGTGAGATCCCATTGGTCAAGGTTCTATGGTAGTATCACGGAAATGAAGAAGCCACATGGGAGCTTGAGTCAGAATTGCAAGAAAAGTATCCTTATCTATTCTGAGTACAGATGTAATTTTAATTTCAAGGACGAAATCTCCTAAAGGGGGAGGAGTTGTAAAACCCAAAATTTGAAATGGGGTTAATTTGTAATTTTTAAAGACTTAAGTGTGAAAATTTTAGAAATCTGGGCCAGAATTTGAATTTAAAAGAAATGTGGGGGTTAAAATTAAAGATTTTGACAGTCAGCATGCCCAACCTATTATTTTGTGCCACTTGGGTGTATCCTTCACCCTCACAACTCAGAACCCTCATTTTCTCTCTCTCTCTCTCTCTCTCTCTCTCCCCTTCATTTTCTCTCTCTTTCTCCACGCACGGCCGACCCACCTCCGGTGAGATTCCGGCGTCCGTTTTCAACACCTCCCAGCTCATTGGAAAGACATCGTCGAGCCGAGTCTAGATTGGTGTCTTCCAGCCGCCAACTCCGCCGGACGACGCCACACTCGCCGGCCAAAGTTCCAAAAAACACCTAAACTTCCGATCGTGATATCTCCACCGTCTGGTGTCCGATCGAGGTGATTCTAGTCCCAATAGACTCAGAGCGAAGAGACAAAGAAAACAGTACCAGCAGCACGGCTTGATTTTGACCGGATCACCACCACCCATGACGGCCGGATTCCTCACCGCCGCCGCCCTCGGATCTCCTTCCTCCGGCCGCCGTGAATGACACCGCCTAGCCTATTAGCTTCAAAGGGAGTCGGTGAGTCGTTCTGGGCCACCAGCCGTGGTCACCGCCGCCGCGTTACTGGAAAACAAGCCGCCGCCGTCGTGAGAAAAGTGGGAGAACGGTTCCGGTGATCTAGCCGTTGGATCCTCGTGATATTGGTGTCAAAATGCTCAGAATCTCATGGGTAATGAAAGCCCTCAATCAATTTTGAAGATCCGTGGTTGAAACATATAGAAATGAAATATCACTTGATCAGAGACATTGTAGACAGAGGCGATGCAGCGGTTCTAAAGATCGCATCAGAGGACAACCTTGCTGACCCATTCATCAAGACATTGCCATTGAATGTATTTGATCGGCACTTAGATGGATTTGGGATTAGAGACATGACACACCTGCTTTAGGACAAGTGGGAGATTGTTGGGAATAATGTCTTAGAAGAACGAGATGTAAAAGGATATTTATTATTTATTAAATAAAATAGTTTATTCATCATTTTATCTGCATATATTTATGAATATTTTATGAATATCAAATAAATATTCCTTGATTATTTATGTAACCTTAAACATTGTATATGAGTGTTGTATATGAGAGGATAATGTTTAAGGATAATAATCAAAAGTGATTGTTCATAATGAATTTAATTAAAGTTTGGAATCTTTAATTAAAACATTAAAAATACATGTCATTCCCATTTAAAATGAAATGGTGTTATCCGCACTGTTAATATGGCGAGATATTGAATGAGTGTATTTCGCATAATGAGATTATGTGAAACATGGACGCAGACACAATATGAATTTTTAATAATTTCTGTTAAGCATAGAAATTCTAATTGAGTCTACCAATGGTCATATATAGGATGATCTTAATCCTGAGTTCTTAACAAACTCCTATTTATGGATTTATGTCTTTTGATTTACTCAGTACGGATTCTGAGACCCTAAATCCTATTCGTTGTATTTTGGAGACATAATGAAATGGGTAGCTGAGAATGTTATTATACGAGATGGAATCCATTCCTTCTTGAGAGAGAAGCAGATAAATAATTCTCTTGAGTGTTGATTCGGTACTTGGATTAGTAAGAGCGCTCTGGTTCATGAATGTGTTTTATGAATCACTATCCATTAGAGAATCAATGGTACTCAAGGATAAAGATGTAATTAGAGAGGTTAACGGATTCTACCTGATTCTAATTATGAATTATTTATGGAGGATTGATCTATATGTAATGACTATATCAAATGGACACTTCAGAGTTTAGAAGTAATTAATGTCTATAATTTCGAGAGTGCAATTCCAAGTTTATAGTGGAGTAACTATTGGAATTAATAGAATTAATTAATTAATTAAAGTGTTTGATTAATTATTAATTTTACTGGAGCTCAGAATTATAGGTCCATTAATCCCCTCGGCGTCCTTGTAATTCTATGAGACACAAAGGGCAAAATGGGAATTTTAGAATTATAGAATTCTAAAATTAAATACTCAAAAAATAATTAATTGATAATTAATTATTATTTAAATAATGTGATTATTTAAATTTGAATTTGAACACATCTAGATTTATCCATTTAAACTTATTTGATAAGTTGTTCAATTTAGAATTCAAATTAATTTAATTTTGACTTAAATTTGAATTTGAATCTGAATTAAAATTGGACTACTGGATAAAGGATAAAATCTCTTCCTTCCCTATCTGATATTGTGGCGACCCGCGCCCTTGCCGCGCGGTCGCCGTTCCTTATACTACTACTAATGGGCTAAGCTATAGTCTAATCCATTATTCGTTGTTAGACTATTTTCTCTTTAATTTACGTTCATGTGCGGGTAAATTTTTTTTTACATTAACCCTCGGATCTTAACATGTTATGTTGATACACTAATAGCACATCTTGCTATTACTTTAAAGATTCGGTATCATACTAGTTCTCGAAATTTGTCTTAACTTATTACAGTCCGTTGTTCTTTACTAAGACAATGGTTGTAATATCTTCTTCTTAGAACTAAACATACATACTATTATTCTATATTACATTAATTTGCAGCAGAATTTAATTTCAAAGCGAGTGTAGTAAAGACCACTCCCGTGCGCCCATGACATTTCCGCCACCCTTGCCTCCGCATGTCCATCAAGCAAACCACTATATGACTGGCTGCTTACCTTTGTTACCTACACACGAGTAAACTGATGAGCTAACGCTCAGCAAGTATAAACATGCATACATCATAAACTAATAGAAATTACATTAAGAGTTATGATGCAAATATGCTCGTGTGAAACATGCTTTAAACTACTTTCTATCTTTCTGTTCTTACTTTACTGGCTGGTCTAGTCGGAATCTCTACTCTGTGAGATTTCCCTCCCTTGCGGAGGCCGACGACCCGTCAGTCTTTTACTTTACTGGTCATTTCTTACTGGCTCATTACTTACTGTCTGGTCAAGTCGGAATCTCTACTCTTTGAGATTTTCCTCCCTTGCGGAGGCCGACGACCCGTCAGTCTTTTAACTATGCATAAGGGTAACCATATGTCGCCCTTCTGAAATCTAGAGCATTAAGCCCTCCAAACATGTATAATCACATGTAATCACATAGACTTAGGAACATAAGTAAATTAATAGTTCTAAGTCTAACTGCAGCTTACTCGAGTCCAGACAAACATATATGTCTATACTTACCGTTTATCCTCTAGGATTCCCGCTTGCTAGAAGTTCTTTCTCGTTGCTTCGGCTCTCGTGCCAAAACCTGTTTCATGGAAATAGGTATTAACCACCTATTTCAAGCATCAAAATTTCTCATACTTGGATTCCTAAATCCAATTTCAACTCATTTTCGAACTTAACCCCTCTAGGCCGAATTCTAGCTCAAGGGGTAATTTACACGTATTTGTGTATCTCGGTTTCTGAATCTTAATCTATTCATTTCCGAGCCTTAAAACTATTATCCATTCTCTAGAATCGGATTACTAACTCATTGCTTACTAACTAGGTTTTTAGAAATTTCGGCAGAGTTTCGCCTTGTTTTTTTTCTAGTTTCCCGAGTTTTCAATAACTCGTTTTACTTCCGATTTCGGTTCCTGTAGTCCAGATTCACATTCCTTATCACAAACTGCTACATAAATTGAACAAAAATACATTTTCTCCATTTCTAGGGTATTCCGGATTTTTTAGTGTTAATCCAAAAAAGTTTGTTCAATCCTTTCAATACTTGCACATTAAACTCCTATCACAGTCCCCGACAAAACCTCGGTTTCGTTTTTCAGTTTTACGGATTTTTTCCGAGATATCTATTATTACTAATAATAATATCTATTATTACTTTCTAAAATTAAATTAAAGAAATCACTTTAATTCCTATAATTTAATTTTGTTAATTCTAATTAATTTTAACACTTAATTTAAGTGGTTCTGTGTTCCCCACATTTTTCTTGTCGAGACCAAACTTTCCGTTTTTCAAAACGAGTCTCTTTCCGGTACCGATAATTTCACACCCGATACAGGTTCTATACTGCTTTTCTGGACTGCCGAGCACCCTGGGTCAAATTTCTCATATTCAGCCCATTTCTCTTGGGTATCTCAATAGTTAATTACTTTTTCTAAAATTTTCGTTTTAAACGATCTAGAATTGCCCAAAACGCGTACCATCGCGGTACTCATTTTTTAGCAGTTTCCCACTTTAACTGGCTCAAGAAAATTCTGTTTCAGAAACTTTTGCTATTTTTCTTACTTCTAATATTTCTACTCTTTTTCTAACTGGTCATTTGGCCATTTACCAAATATTTCAGTTTTTCATAACTAAAATATACCTGTTAAAATTTCTAACTTTTAACCGATATTTCACTATTCACAACTGATATTTACGAATTTTCTCTGTAAAAATATTCGTATTATAACTTTACACTTTTCGGGTGACTTTACCCCGTATATAAAGTTTCTACATATCACTTTCCTGATTACATCAATATTTCTACTACTTTCTGTTCCGGGAATAATTATGGTCAAATATCGGACTGTCCGGATTTGACTTAATATTTTCCCGGTCATTACATTCACCCCTCCTTAAGGAATTTTCGTCCCGAAAATCAGAACAACTGGGGGTACTTCTGTCTGATCTCTTTTTCTACTTCCCAAGTGGCTTCTGCAACGTTGTGATTTTTCCACTGCACTTTAACCATTGGGATACTACGACTTCTAAGTTTCCTTTCTTCTCTGGCTAGAATTTGGACTAGTTGTTCCTCATAGGACAAATCTTCGTGAATCTTAATAGGCTCATGCTGTAACACGTGCGATGGATCCGAGATATACTTCTGGAGCATTGCTACATGAAACACACTGTGCACTGAAGCCAACGCTGGCGGTAGGGCTAGTCGGTAAGCTACCTTTCCTATTCTCTCAATGATCTCAAAAGGCCCTATGTAACGTGGACTCAGCTTACCTTTCTTCCCAAAACGCATCACACCCTTCATTGGTGCGACTTTTAGGAATACAGAGTCCCCTACAGAAAATTCCAAGGGTCTCCGTCGTTTATCTGCATAACTCTTTTGCCGGCTCTGAGCCGTCTCTAATCTTCTACGAATCTTTTGCACTGTCTCAATGGCCTCTTGAATGAATTCCGTCTTATGAAGCTGCTTTTCCCGAGTGTCATACCAATGAACTAGGGATCTACACTTCCTTCCATAAAGTGCTTCATACGGGGCCATGCCGATGGAAGCTTGGTAACTATTATTATACGAGAATTCGATCAATGGCAAACTCATACTCCATGCGCCCTTGAAATCCACTGCGCATGCACGAAGCATATCTTCTAGGGTCTTAATGGTCCTCTCTGACTGCCCATCCGTCTGGGGATGGAACGTTGTGCTATAGCGCAATTCTGACCCCATCGCTTCCTGAACACTTCTCCAAAAATTGGAGGTAAATCGGCTGTCTCTGTCCGACACTATACTAACTGGTACTCCATGTAGCTTTACTACCTTAGCCACATATAACTCAGCTAACCTCTCTAAGGAGTAAGTTATCTTGATCGGAATGAAATGCACTGATTTCGTTAGCCGATCCACGACTACCCAAATGGCATCGTATCCCTCACTGGTTCTTGGAAGTCCGGTTACAAAGTCCATGGCTAAGTGTTCCCACTTCCATTCCGGAATTTCTAGTGGATCAGTAAGCTTCCGGCTGGTCTTTGATGTTCTCGCTTTGACCTTTTGGCATGTCAAGCAGCGACTAACATAGTCAACTATGTCATTCTTCATTCGCCTCCACCAAAAATGTTGTTTCAAATCTTGATACATTTTGGTGGCACCTGGTGTGTCGGAATATGGCATCTTGTGCGCTTCCATGATATCGCTTCTTGATCCCCTCTTGATCCGTACACAAATTCTTCTTTGGTATAGGAGAATTCCGTCCTTTGAAAGGCTAAAATTTGACCTTGCATTTTCTACTATCTCCTTCCTGTATCCATCCATAATTGGATCACCTTTACGAGCTTCTCGTATCTCATCCTCAGTAGCTGGCTACAGCCTCAGAGAAGCTAACTTATCAGAGATTAATTCGAGGTCTAGGAGATTAATCTCTTGTTGAAGCTGCTTGGGCAACAATTCGGTCTCCACTGGAGTCTGTAGTGCTGGGTTTCTGCTCAAAGCGTCTGCTACTCGTTTGGCTTTACCTGGATGGTAAAGGATTTCACAATCGTAGTCCTTCACAAGTTCAAGCCATCGTCTTTGTCTCATATTAAGCTCCTTCTGCGTGAAGAAGTACTTTAGGCTCTAGTGGTCCGTATAAATTTGGCATTGAACCCCATATAGGTAATGCCGCCATAACTTGAGCACAAAAACTACTGCGGCTAACTCAAGATCATGTGTTGGGTAATTTCGCTCGTGATCCTTCAGTTGCCAAGATGCGTAAGCAATGACCTTGCCATTTTGCATCAACACGGCTCCTAGTCCTGTCTTTGAGGCATCACTGTAGATGTCAAATTTTTCTCCCTCTTCTGGGATTGTGAGTACTGGAGCACTAATTAATCTTCTTTTGATCTCTCTGAAACTCTGTTCACATCTATCTGTCCATTCATACCTTCTATCTTTTCTGGTTAAGGCAGTGAGAGGAGCTGCAAGACGAAGCAAATCCCTCCACAAACCTTCTGTAATACCCTGCCAATCCTAGGAAACTTCGAATTTCCGTAACACTCTTTGGAACTGGCCACTTCTCAACCGCTTCAACTTTTGCTGGATCCACGGTGATTCCTTCCTTGGATACTACATGTCCGAGGAAGTGGACTTTATCTAACCAGAACTCGCACTTAGAAAACTTCGCATATAGCTGATGTTTCTTCAACGTGTGTAGTGCGATCCTCAAATGTTTCTGCGTGCTCTGTGGATCTCGTGAGTATATAAGGATGTCATCGATGAAAACAATAACAAACTTATCTAAATACTCTCTCAAGACTGTTCATAAGGTCCATAAAACCCATTGGGGCATTTGTAAGTCCAAACGGCATCACTAAGAATTCGTAGTGTCCATACCGAGTTCTGAATGTCGTTCTGGGAATGTCTTCTTCTCTAATCTTGAGCTGATGATACCCCGATCGAAGGTCTATCTTCGAAAACGTGGTAGCTCCCTTCAACTAGTCGAACAAGTCATCGATTCGTGGCAACGGGTACTTGTTCTTGATGGTGACTTTGTTGAGCTCTCTATAATCTATGCACATCCGAAGCATGCCATCCTTCTTTTTGACAAAGAGGACAGGAGCTCCCCATGGCAAGAAACTCGGTCTGATGAAACCTTTGTCTAACATCTCTTGTAGTTGAACCCGCAACTCTTTCAGTTCTGCTGGAGCCATCCTGTACGGTGCTTTAGATATTGGTGCGGTGTCGGGGAAAATCTCTATCACAAAAGCTATTTCCCGATCTGGAGGAAGTCCGGTAGTTCCTCTGGAAAAACGTCTAGGAACTCCTTGACTATGGGAACATCTTTTGGTTGATGTTTCCCCTCTTGGTTCCTGTCCACCACATACGCCAAATATCAAGTGCATCCGCTAGACATCAATCGTCAGGCTTCTAGGGAACTAATAGAACGTCTGGGTGTCCCTGATGTGGAACCCATGTACTCAAACATTTGTTCTCCTTCTGGCTGAAAACTACCTTTTTCTTTCTACGGTCTATTGTAGCATTATACTTTCCTAGAAAATCCATTCCTAGGATCACATCATAATCTACTAAGTTCAGTACAACTAGGTCTGCACTTAGTTCTCTTCCTGCTATCTCTACTAGTATGTGACGTAACCAGTAACTAGACAACAACACATCACCTGATGGTAGTGCTGTCTTAAAGGCTTGCCCTATCCTCTCTTGAGGATGTAGTATTCGTTTAACAAATTCTACTGATGCAAATATATGTGTGGCCCGTGAATCAAATAATGCTTGTGCAGGGACATGGGCAACAGTAAGCTGACCTGTCACTACGTTGGATGTGCCTGCCTCAGCTTCCTCCTTAGTGTATGTCATTAAGTGAGCATTGGCCTGTGGAGCAGCTTCTACTCTGTTCAGCTGAGGGGTCAAGAATGCCCTCTGCGCTTGCATGGCATGAAATTGTGGGACGGGTGGCCTTTGTTGAGCCGTTCCAGGAGATCTTGCTTTGAATGGACACTGCCTTGCATAATGTCCTTTCTGTCCACACGTATAGCATACATCTGTGCCAGCTTTACATTCTCTGGAGTGTTTCTTTCTACAGGTTAGGCAAATAGGAACACTATGACTAGTATACTGGTCCTGCTTCTGTTGGGGGTTTCGCTGATTCTGATTGCGATTCCCTTTCCTCTTGCTGGGGTTTTGCTGGTTCCCCTATCCAGGTTTCGATCCCTGGTCGCTACGACTTCCTTGGCTTTGTGGATTGGCACCAGAGCTCTGCTTATTGGGTGCATGTGCCTTTTCTCTCTGTTTCTTCTTGTCTTCCCACATCTTAGCACGTTCCTCTCTAAATTTGGCAATGTTATGCTCTGCACGTATTGCCCGATTCACTAGATCAGCTACCATGGTTGGTGGATACTCCCCACTTTCCACAACGGTGGCTATATCTCCACGGAGCATATTAACCATCCTCCTAACCTTCTCTTCCTCTGTTGGAACCAACTGAGGACATAGTCGTGCCAACTGGTCAAATCGTCGGCATGCTTCTACAATTGTTGAACTCATTATGTTGAGTCTTCAGGGCTTCTAAGTTGTAATACTTACGGTTAAATTCCCATAGGAATTCATCCCATAACATTTGTCTCACATTCCTTCTGGCGCACACTGATTCCCACCAGTAGCGGGCATCTTTCTTTAATACAAAAGCGGCGCACTGAATCTTCTCCCTATCGGTGAGTTCCATAAACTCAAACACTGTCAGAATGGATGCTAACCATTCCTCAGCCTCGAGTGGATCTGTTGATCCATCGAACTCTAGAGGTGCCATTCTCTTAAACCTCACATACAATGGTTCCTTGGGACCATTTCTCGGTACCCATCTCACCCCCATCGGCTCTTGGGGTTCAACCCTATCTGCGGGTTGCTCGGGTTGGGCGGCTTGTCTTTGGAACCGCCTGCGGAGGGGTGCTCCTCCAACCTACTGACCCTGTATCAACTGGGTAAGCAATTCTCATAACTGTCTACTTTCCTCAGCCCGGGCTGCTATTTGCCCCCTCAGACCTGCTACTTCTTCAGCTAGGTCTGGTGCTGGAGGATTCCGTTCTGCTTGGGTTCTCTTTTGACGTGTACGAACCATGTTGCTGTGTCTATATTAATCAAAAGAGCAACATCGTTAGTCTAAGTGCAAAAAGAACCGCTTCAAAAGTTCCTTGACTTGCAATACTTTAAACTATCGTTCATTCTCATATCAACTAGCAAAACATACATTCTATATGTTCTCCTATTATGCATGCCCCATATCATGCATATCACATCATATACAAATCATCACAAAAGTAAAGGTTTTTAAGCCTTTCATTCATACCTATTATGTATGTCTTATTCCATACATATCACATCATACATAAAACATCATTAGTCTAAGTTTCTCAATACTATTTACATAACCTTGCATCATATTTAAATAAATAAGACGCTAAGTCCTAACTTAATCCTCAGGATCCTCCTCCGGATCCTCCTCGGGATCCGACTGAGGGTTACCACTAGCTTCCTCACCAACGGTCCCAACGTAGGTCCATCTTCGCCGAATGGCCATAGGCTCGTCCGCTGCCTCTATCTCGGGTCTCAGTCGTTGTCGAGAGGTAGTGGCTTCCGCGTAATGTCTCCTAATACGGGTATTGGAAAACAGGAAGTCTAGCCTAACCACCGTTGGCCGTGTCCTCTCCTCTAGCAGCTGGTGCTCACAATGCTTCGCCTCAACAATAAATTGTGTGAGGGTCTGATCCGATCGCGGAACTAGCCGACGCTGGTACTCTTCCGTCAGACCTCTCCATAGGATCTGACACTGCTCCTCCTCACTTAGATTAAAAATTTGATTCGGAGCTAGTACCTCTGTCAAAACTCTCGCTATATAGGCTACAACGGCCTCATCCGATCTCATACTCGCCCTCTCGGCTTGTATGATAAACTCTCGAGCTTGGGTGTAGGTCACGGCTACACTCACCTGACTCTGTGTCTCTCCACTCTGTTGTGGTGCCGACTCAGATGGCATGACCTGGGGAAGAAACTGATGCTTTAACATGTGGCAAAAGTCTTCCCATTGCATCTCTGCTATTTCGTCCTCATCCAAAGCTTGCCAAAAGATTAGGGCATTGCCCTCTAACAGACTCGCATCACATACTCGACACGGTGCAGCCAATCCCTAATTCTAGTGGGATGTGAAAGCCCATCCAAGGAAGGTGGATTACAGGTGTAGAACCTAGCTGCGGCTCGACCTGTAGTCAAAATAACTCTCCTTGCTCGGTGTGCAGCCTCAGCCGCCATGGGCTCTAGAGCCCTTAACTCCCAATCCACTTGTGGATGGCTATATCTAGCAAGAGTGGGTACCGACCTTTCTATTTGTCAGAACCATGTCGTTAGAAACATTCTTACCCGTCCCCACAACGTATTCTCTTGTGGTGTGGGCGCTAATCGGGATGATGGATATGATTGATCCATTAGTACCTGTTCTGTCTTGCCAAAAGAAATAAGCAATTCTCAGTTCTAGTTCATAAACTAATTTACCTGGACTGCGCAGAAGCATAGGTGCGGGACTTCTCATGGCAGGAGTAGGAACACCGCTCTGATACCAACTGTGGTGACCCGTGACCTTGCGGCGTGGTCGCCGTTCCTTATACTACTACTAATGGGCTAAGCTATAGTCTAATCCATTATTCGTTGTTAGACTATTTTCTCTTTAATTTACGTTCATGTGCGGGTAAATTTTTTTTTTACATTAACCCTCGGATCTTAACATGTTATGTTGATACACTAATAGCACATCTTGCTATTACTTTAAAGATTCGGTATCATACTAGTTCTCGAAATTTGTCTTAACTTATTACAGTCCGTTGTTCTTTACTAAGACAATGGTTGTAATATCTTCTTCTTAGAACTAAACATACATACTATTATTCTATATTACATTAATTTGCAGCGGAATTTAATTTCTAAAAGCGTAGTAAAGACCTAAAAAGATGCGCCCATGACATTTCCGCCACCCTTGCCTCCGATGTCCATCAAGCAAACCACTATATGACTGGCTGCTTACCTTTGTTACCTGCACACGAGTAAACTGATGAGCTAACGCTCAGCAAGTATAAACATGCATACATCATAAACTAATAGAAATTACATTAAGAGTTATGATGCAAATATGCTCGTGTGAAACATGCTTTAAACTACTTTCTATCTTTATGTTCTTACTTTACTGGCTGGTTTAGTCGGAATCTCTACTCTGTGAGATTTTCCTCCCTTGCGGAGGCCGACGACCCATCAGTCTTTTACTTTACTGGCTCATTACTTACTGTCTGGTCAAGTCGGAATCTCTCCTCTTTGAGATTTTCCTCCCTTGCGGAGGCCGACGACCCGTCAATCTTTTAACTATGCATAAGGGTAACCATATGTCGCCCTTTTGAAATCTAGAGCATTAAGCCCTCCAAACATGTATAAGCACATGTAATCACATAGACTTAGGAACATAAGTAAATTAATAGTTCTAAGTCTAACTGCAGCTTACTCGAGTCCAGACAAACATATATGTCTATACTTACCGTTTATCCTCTAGGATTCCCGCTTGCTAGAAGTTCTTTCTCGTTGCTTGGCTCTCGTGCCAAAACTGTTTCATGGAAATAGGTATTAACCACCTATTTCAAGCATCAAAATTTCTCATACTTGGATTCCTAAATCCAATTTCAACTCATTTTCGAACTTAACCCCTCTAGGCGAATTCTAGCTCAAGGGGTAATTTACACGTATTTGTGTATCGGGTTTTACGAATCTTAATCTATTCATTTCCGAGCCTATCAATTTATCCATTCTCTAGAATCGGATTACTAACTCATTGCTTACTAACTAGGTTTTTAGAAATTTCGGCAGAGTTTCGCCTTGTTTTTTTTTTCTAGTTTCCCGAGTTTTCAATAACTCGTTTTACTTCCGATTTCGGTACCTATAGTCTAGATTCACATTCTTGAACACAAATTGCTACATAAATTGAACAAAAATACATTTTCTCCATTTCTAGGGTATTCCGGATTTTTTAGTGTTAATCCAAAAAAATTTGTTCAATCCTTTCAATACTTGCACATTAAACTCCTATCACGGTCCCGACAAAACCTCGGTTTTCGTTTTTAGCTTTTCGGATTTTTTCCGAGATGAGTTACTATTCATAAAAACGAAAAAGCAAGCAGTTTCTCATGAAAAATCCGAAATCTTACCTTGAAAAGTTGAGATTCTCCGCTAGAATGCCTCGGGTTATGTTTCTACCGGACTGAACGAAAGAAATTTCGGCAAAAACGGGCGATTCCTTGATTTTCCCTTGATTTTCTCTCTTTTCTCTCTCTCTTTCTTCTTGGTCGGCCACTCTTTAGAAAATAGAACACTTTGTGTTCTAATGTGCTTCCGTAGGCCTCTTTAATGTAATAATGAATATGTAGGATCTTATTGTGATTTATATATGAAAAATCATTTGAACAACAACAATATTGTAGGCGGAATTTCAAAAATTTTATCATATCCATTTAATTCAAAATTAAACGTAAACCACAACGAGAGATGCATGCATGATATATGTTTATAGACAAAGGATTAGAAAATCTCACATACCTTTGTGACGATTGAATTAATTGACCGCAAGGATCTTGTCTCACTATCTCACGTTCCGAGATGGAGAATTACCGTGAAACAAGATCGTTGTTTATTGCCACGATCACACCAAAAACCACTCGTTGATTCAAGGCTATGACTCTACGATTTTTAGGATGAGAGAGTGGGCTCTTTTCAAAAACCTAAGGAAACTATTTCCTTCTATTTTGTCTCTACAAAATCCGGCCACCCTAAGGAAAAGTGTGATCTCTTTTTCTTTTCTCTAAAAGAACTCTTTTGTAGGGTTTTCAATAATATCCTTATATAGGAGGAAATTCAAAAACTCAAACCCTAGATGGGATTTTCGAATTTCTCCTTAACCCTAGGATTGAAATCCGAAAATCCCTACATGGCTTAGGGATTTCAATTTCCTTCCCTTTTTTGAGCAAAATTCAAATCCCCTTAAGGCAAGGGATTTCGAATTTTCCCAAAATAAATTATCACTTTTCTCTTTCCTATAGTTGCCAAATAAAATCATGTTTAAATTTCATTTTGAATTTTAAATTAATCTCCATTAATTTCGAAATTCAAAACTCATTCCTTTTATTTTTCAATTATCGAATAAATGAAAAAGAACACAATGAATTTAAACATAATTATCAGTTTCTGTTTTTCCCATTTATTAGAGCTAGCCTTGAGACCGAATGGACCCACATGAACAAAGCTATGAAATTACAATATTCGACTAACTCATCCCTATAAGTTATCGACATATTTAATTCCGACATCGTACAACTCCACTAAAAGTTCGATGCCGAATAATCTCTCGATTCATGTGCGCTAATTTTTCTTTTGGTGTTGATACAATTTATCACACGGTCCACAGTGTAAATGCATTATTATCCTTCAGTAAATATCGGTGATCGTAATGGTATATAATATTACCGCTTTTACCATTCTAACCATTATTTCCTCAACTCCTTTATATATTTGTGAATAAGAAAGACAAACGTCAGAAGATCTCTCGCACATGTTACGATGTCTTAATCAATAAATATCATCATTGAATACTAGGCCTGGTTTATTTATTCACACACCCGTCAATAAAGCATGAGGTGATATTATTTTTACGAATTTCATATTTATGAATCACATAACTCCAACTTAATATTGTCATGATCCCAATGACCGAGATGTCGTTCAATAACTGTGAACTAATCTCATTGGCGAATCAAAGATCATGAGATACTAAGTTGAGCTATGCATTCACTTCAGGATTAAGATAATTATACAAATATTTTAAGTTGTGATGATTAGGTTTAGAGTTGTGTAAACGGTTTTTACTCTAACCTAATCGGTCACATGGTCTATTCAACATGTTGCGAGCATATCTAGATCAACCACGAGTCAAACTCCCATGCCCCGAGACCAAAGATCACATGGTTCGATCTAACAGTCATAATCGGATTCGATTGCCCAATCAACCCTAAGACTGCGAATATCTATTTTAAACTGTATCAGAAGAGTTTGTCCGGCAGGGTTCCCCTGACTCTTCTTTCGTTGGTAACAGTTTATGGACTAAGCAATATTACTAACACTCTTGAGTATGTGTCAAAACATAACTTTATCTTATTTTATAAAATCAGCAAAATAATAATGTCTTACATTTGTCATTTCATAAATAACAAATTACATCCCACTTTATGGACACATTTCCAACAGAATATTATAATAATATTTTTAATAATATCTATTATTACTTTCTAAAATTAAATTAAAGAAATCACTTTAATTCCTATAATTTAATTTTGTTAATTCTAATTAAGTTTATCACTTAATTTAAGTGGTTCCGTGTTCCCCACATTTTTCTTGTCAAGACCAAACTTTGCGTTTTTCAAAACGAGTCTCTTTTCGGTACCGATAATTTCACACCCGATACAGGTTCTATACTGCTTTTCTGGACTGCCGAGCACCCTGGGTCAAATTTCTCATATTCAGCCCATTTCTCTTGGGTATCTCAATAGTCAATTACTTTTTCTGAAATTTTCATTTTAAACGATCTAGAATTGCCCAAAACGCGTACCCTCGCGATACTCATTTTTTAGCAGTTTCCCACTTTAACTGGCTCAAGAAAATTCTGTTTCAGAAACTTTTGCTATTTTTCTTACTTCTAATATTTCTACTCTTTTTCTAACTGGTCATTTGGTCATTTACCAAATATTTCAGTTTTTCATAACTAAAATATACCTGTTAAAATTTCTAACTTTTAACCGATATTTCACTATTCACAACTGATATTTACGAATTTTCTCTGTAAAAATATTCGTATTATAACTTTGCACTTTTCGGGTGACTTTACCCCGTATATAAAGTTTCTACATATCACTTTCCTGATTACATCTATATTTCTACTACTTTCTGTTCCGGGAATAATTATGGTCAAATATCGGACTGTCCGGATTTAACTTAATATTTTCTCGGTCATTACAGATATAGGCGCCACACACAGGGGTAAAACCCTAGGGTGTGGCCGGCCACCTTGTGGATAAGGGGTAGGGATTTTTTGTTCCAAATTCAAAATTGGAGATAAGGATTTGATTCTATTTTGAAGTTTGACTTCTACTCTTTAAATATGAGAAAGATAGAAAATTGTAGACACAATTTTTGACACATTTTTTCAGCCCTAAGTTTGTTGTGGCCGAAATTTCTCATAGAGGAAAAAGAGGGCAAAATATTTTTTTCTCCAAAAATTTCACATCGTGCATGCGTTGGTGTTTTTGAAAATTTGAGTGTTTAAGAAACATGTTTTGTCTGACATGTTCACGCACACACGTCTACGTGGAATCAAGGAATTGACGTGGAAGACTTTGGTATTCTAAACACAAAGCTTGGAGCAAGGACTGTTCGTGGTCAAAGAAATTCAGGTTATCATCCGAGTCAGCTACCAGGTATTTTTTCGGTTGATCCTTGAATCATATAAATTAATGTGATTAATTTATTCGTGCATAAATTAATATAATCTATAGAGTATGTCAAAAGTTTTATGAAAATTTTTGTTATACACGATCCGCTGTTTCCCGCCACGCTTCCGCAGCTGAATTCGATTCGGCTACCAACACTATTGAGATGGATTTTACCGGGTCCCATGGAAAAATAAATTACAACTCAATCGAATCGAATAAATAAATAATTACAATAATTATATTCTTCTGTTACATCAATAGGCCTTTAATTCTTGAATTCTTTATTCTTCGGCTTCATTCTTTGTCTCCGGGTTGGATTTCACCTTTCTTGGGATCCGAAACTTTTTCGGGCCAATCGGCATGCTTTACGAGGGTTTTGGAAACCTTCGGGCCAGTTCAGGATCAAATCCCGAACCAGGGCCGCCAGTCGCGCTAGGGAGTGTTGGGCCGCGCCCTGGCCGCGTGATGGGGCGCGTCCTGGGTGCGCGCTAGGCCGCGTCCTGGTCGCGCTGGGACGCATTTTCTAGAATTTTCTGGGCAGATCTCTGGGTTTTTTTGAAGGCTTCAAACTTGATCTTCAAGGCTTCCTTTGATTCAAAATCAAAAATCCTAATTCTACCTAAAACCTATAACTATAATAATTATAATCTCGAATTAAATTACAAATAATTATGAATGAATATAGCCAATTCGTGGAACCATATAATTAACGATCAAATCCATCATCCATACATTCATCATCATAAATAAAAATTAAACATCCATAAATGCAAGTGCCTACTCATCACATACATACATAATTAAATATCACTTATTTAATATCTATAGACCGCTCTGATACCAATTGTTGGTTACTGAATCGAATTCGGCGGCGGAAGCGTGGTAAACAGCGGATCGTGTATAACAAAAATTTTCATAAAACTTTTGACATATTGTAGATTATATTAATTTATGCACGAATAAATTAGTCGCATTAATTTATCTAATTCAAGAATCAACCGAAAAAATTCCTGGAAGCTGACTCGGATGATAACTTGAATTTCTTTGACCACGAACAGTCCTTGCTCCAAGCTTTGTGTTTAGAATACCAAAGTCTTCCATGTCAATTATTTGATTCTACATAGATGTGTGTGTGGGCACACGTGAGACAAAACAGGTTTCTTAAATACTCGAATTTCCACAAACACCAACGCATGCACGATGTGAAATTTTTTATAGAAAAAAATTTGCTCTCTTTTTCCCAATGAGAAAATTTGGCCACCTCTCAATTAGGGCTGAATAATGTGTTCAAAAATTGTGTCTACAATTTTCTATCTTTCTCATATTTAAAGAGTAGAAGTCAAACTTCAAAATAGAATCAAATTCATATCTACAATTTTAAATTTGGAACAAAAACCCCTTCCCTTATCCTTTAGTGGCCGGCCACCATTAGGGATTTATCCCTGTGTATGTGGCGCCTATATCAGATAGGGAAGGAAGAGATTTTATTCTTTATCCAGTAGTCCAATTTTAATTCAGATTCAAATTCAAATTTAAGTCAAACTTAAATTAATTTGAATTCTAAATTGAACAACTTATCAAATAAGTTTAAATGTATAAATCTAGATGTGTTCAAATTCAAATTTAAATAATCACATTATTTAAATAATAATTAATTCTCAATTAATTATTTTTCGAGTATTTAATTTTAGAATTCCATAATTCTAAAATTTCCATTTTGCCCTTTGTGTTTGGTAGAATTACAAGGACGACGTGGGGACTAATGGACCTATAATCCCGAGCTTCAATAAAATTAATAATTAATTAAACATTTTAATTAATTAATTAATTCTATTAATTCCAATAGTTACTCCACTATAAACTTGGAACTGAACTCTCGAAATTGTAGACATTAATTACTTCTAAACTGCGAAGTGTCCATTTGATATAGTCATTACATGTAGATCAATCCTCCATAAATAATTCATAATTAGTGTCAGGTAGTATCCGTTAACCTCTCTAATTACATCTTTATCCCTGAGTACCACTGATTCTCTAATGGATAGTGATTTATAAAACACATTTATGAACCAGAGCGCTCTTACTAATCCAAGTACCAAATCAACACTCAAGAGAATTATTTATCTGCATCTTTTCCAAGAAGGAATGGATTCCATCTCGTACAATAACATTCCCAGCTACCTATTTCATTATGTCTCCAAAATACAAGGAATAGGATTTAGGGTCTTAGAATTCGTACCGAGTAAATCAAAAGACATAAATCCATAAATATGAGTTTGTTAAGAACTCATGATTAAGATCATCCTATATATGACCATCGGTAGACTTAATTAGAATTTTAATGCTTAACGGAAATTTTTAGAAATTCATATTGTGTCTGCGTCCATATTCCACATAATCTCATTATGCGAAATACACTCGTTCAATATCTCGCCATATTAACTGTGCGAATAATACCGTTCCATTCTAAATGGGAATGACATGTATTAATAATGTTTTAATTAAAGATTATGAACTTTAAGTGAATTCATTATGAACAATTACTTTTAATTATTATCCTTAAACATTATCCTCTCATATATAACACTTACATACCATGTTTAAGGTTACATAAATCATCAATGAATTTTATTTGATATTCATAAAATATTCATAAATATATGCACATAAAATGATGAATAAACTCTTTTATTAAATAAATAATAAATATCCTTTTACATCTCATGCTTCTAGGACACTATTCCCAACAGTTTATTCATCACACGTTAGTAAAAATATCAAATACTTGAACCATGATTGCCAAATAAAAGCATTGCAATATTCATATTGTAATTTTTTTCTTCATGTTTTCTCCATTTATTCATTTGTCTATTCGTCTGTTTGCTTATTTATTTATATGCCTTTACATTTCCTATCATTTAGTACTTCACTAGTGATGAACGCGCGCGTTTGCGCGCATTGCAGTAGATGATAATTTTGTATGTTAGAAAAAGATAGTAATTTATTTATATATGAATATATACATAAGATATTGTTATATGAAGTTATTTACATATACATCTGTATACTATATAAAGTTATTTACAATATATTTACAATTCTTTCTCCTTCTTTTTTTGCTGTTGTAGCTCCGCTGTTTTTTTTTTCAGCTGCAAAATGTAAATATTAAAAAATGTTAGTATTAGTAGTTGAAAAAATTTAATATAATAAGATTTAGATGTAGTTATATTACCTGGTCCGTGGACGCTTTTTTGGTTGTTCTATTTCCTTGCCTTTGGAGCTGGAATAAGACAAAGTTGATAAATTTCAGTAATTTAAAATTTTAAGTATTGTTTTTAATTTATAAATAATGTAAATTGTTAAATATGTATTACCTGGTAGTTGATTTTTTTGGGTCTGGTGTATGCGGATCTATTGATGATGTTGTGGTTGAGCGGGGGCTACGCCTGTGAAATGTTGTTTGAATATGTATTTAAAGTAAGATATATGTTTGTTTTTATATAATTAATAAACATGATTAAATATGTTTTACCTTGTTGATATTGCAGTCTTGATATTTGTGGTATTTGTTATGAACTCGGCCAATCAAATATTTTTGAGACAATTGTGGCAATTTGGGGCCCTTTTCTTTGAAAATATATTTGGAAGATCTTTGTTTCGCCTCGTAATTGGTTGATGGGTGGTGGGATTGTGAATGGATCCGTAAATCCTTCGTCAATTGTTAGTCTTGAAGCGGGATTTTTTTTTATTAGGCCTGTCTTCGCTCTACCAAATATGATGATGTCCATGTTGCCGTGATGGTCTTCAATAGTTGCATTTAGTTTATACCTATAATTTATAACATAATAGATAATTTAGGTTATAAAATATTTATTATTGGTAGTCAAAGTGAATAAGTTTTAGTTATTGCTTATTCATAATTTTGATTACCATGGGGATGGTGTTGTCTTTATGTGTCCATGGCTATCGCACCACCAATTGGTTCTTGCTTGTTTGAGTTGTCGATAACATCTGGGGCAGGAATTATAATACCAGCCTTGATTTGTTGAGAATGTAGTTATAGTGGCTTTTACTGTGAATTTAGTTTCCTATATTAAATTTGATATACACATGGGAAGATGTTTAGATTAAATGATATAATTAAAGGAAAAGAAATAGATAGAATATTATGATACTAACCTGGTTATTTTCTTGATCTAATGTCTTTAGTTCATCAATTGTTCTTCTATTCAGTGTTTTTTGTTCTTCAATAGATTGTATTGGTGTTGTTGGTGCTGTTGAGAACTCAATTTCTTGAGGTTGCTTGGAGAATCTATATACATATATATATATATATGTGTGTGTGTGTGTGTGTGTGTGTTATTAATTATTATTATGAAAAATTTTCATAAAATTTATTGTTTTTTAAAGTTTTGGGATTTGATTCTTACCTTGTTTTCAATGTTTGCATTTTCGGTATCTCCGGATCAAGGTAGAAGATTGTTTGCAAAGAAGACTTGATACATATGCATTACCTTAAAAATGAACAATAAAGTGGTTAATATTTTAATTTATTAGATGTCAATAGTTTATGTTATTTGTTATTATTTTTATAAGTTGTTAAAAGAAATACCTAGGTATTGTTTCACTAACATTCCGCAAAAACTGCAACTCTTGGTCCTTTCATTGATCTAATGATATTTTCATCAAATTGATGCTTTGTGTCCCCATAATAATGTGATCGTCGTTCATTTCGTGAGAAAAAAAGTGGTAAAACAAAAAGTTAGAATAAAGGGTTTTAAATGAGGTAATAGTTTTATATTTTTATTAAATAAATTTTTTTTATATGATTATAGTAGTGATTATGAAAAGTTAATTTACCTTATATTTTGTATCATTATTGTCCGTCGAGATGTTTGTTTGCCACTGATATTTGTTTGTTCAATTGTTTGTACTCTTGTGATGACACCAATAACATCTGTTGAAAAATAAATAGTAAATGTTAATGGCATTAATTAAAATATTGATGATGTAATTTTTTTTTTTTTTTAGAGAAAGAAAATGTTATCTTACCACTTAGGATATCGGTTGATTGAATTACGTCTTTGGATCGATCGAATTCAATGAAGTAAAATCTATGATATGGAATAGGTGGTGCCTCTTCTGTGACTGGAGCAAACACCGTTGCGCGGGCAAATTGTAGCATTGCAATGTGTGGGACAACTTTGTATGTTGGTTTGTTTTCCATGACGAAGAAGTTGCTGATATCATATATATTGCCTAATTGAATTTTTTGGTAGGTAGTATCTGAGTCTCGTGCCCGAATTGATCCTTGAATTGCTTCATGCTGTAGATATAAATGGTGGTATTGTTATTTTATTTATAATATTTGGTATTAAATGAGGATAATAAAATATTGTATCTGGTAAAAAGTATTACCTCTTCGTCAACTAAAACACGGTCAAAGGCCGATCAAACGTCCGATTGCTTAAATCATTATTTGTCCATAGTCCGCATATTTCGCTCGATAGTTTCATAAACTTCATTTGGCTTTAGCGCTTTCGAATTAATGTCGTCATTTTGGCTAATTCTTCGATAAAAGAAGGTAATTGTTTTAGTGTATAAAAATAGAAAGGTATAGTTGATGTGTTTTTGATAGATTAATGATAAATAATTTTGATTATAAGGGAAAAATTATGAATCTAATATTCGATTTATTATAATATTTATATTTTTATATAGTGTTTTTTTTTTTTTTATTTGATACTATGTAGAATTTTTTGTAAACAATATTTTTTTTACATAATTTGTATATTTATTTATTGAATCATGAATTAGTATATGTAATCCCTTTGGAGTTGTAGCTCTTGATAAAGCAACATATAGTTGTCCATGAGTAAAAAATTTCACTATCTAAATATAATCCTATTTTATTTAATGATTGTCCTTGACTTTTATTTATTGTCATTGCATAGCAAATTTTAATAGGAAACTATATCGTCTTTTTTAATGTAAATGGCCATTTAGATTCATGTACTGATCATTTCTATTCTTGGGATATAGACTTTTTCATTAATGTTGCTTGAGTTTATGATTTGTCCTTCTATAATTTTATTTGTTAATTGGGTGATAATAAGTCTTGTTCCATTGCATAATCCATTTGATTGATTTAGATTTCGTAATAACATTATAGGTGTTCCTAGTTTAAGTTTTTAGTTCATGTGGTGGTATTCCATTAAAATTAAGAGTGTGCAAAAATTCTTGAGGATATAAAAGATTAAGTTCGTCTATGTTTTCGGATGAGGATGCAATGGTGTCATATTTTGTAATAACATTTTTCTTGTTCAAGGATTAAGGATAATATGTAATTATTAATTTCATCAGCTGTCTTATTTCTTGGTGTTATTATTGCTCGTTCTTTCAAGTATTCGATATTGTTAAAGTAAATGTTTAAATTATCATATACTAAACTTGAAATTTTTTCAATTGGATTTGATTCATAATGTAGTGTGTATTTTTTTGGTATTTTTACTCATGTAGCATCTTTATTTTCTAAATCTTTTATTCCTTCAGCAATACCATCTCCAACATTTAATATCCATTTCGAAAATGTTACAATTTCATTTTTTTCTTCTTCTCTATGATTGTATCGTTTTAATCTCATGTTTTCTGTCAATTTTAAAATTTTGAAATATGGCCATAAATAAGAATTATTTATAGTTGCATTGATTATATCTTCCTTTGTTCCTGTAGGAATAACTGGTAAAATTTGTCGGAAGTCACCTCCTAGCACAATTGTCATGCCACCAAATGGCTGTTCAAAGTTATTTCTTAAATCTTGAAGTGTTTTATCTAATGCTTCAAAGCAATATTTATTAGTCATAGGTGCTTCATCCCATAATATAAGTGATGTTTTATCAATTAATTTTGCTAACTGAGTTCCTTTTTTAATATGGCAGGTAGAAAATTTATCTATTGACAATGGTATTCGGAATCTAGAATGAGCTGTTCTTCCTTTAGGCAATAACAATGATGCTATTCCAGAAGATGCGACAACTAGAATTATTTCGTTATTTGATCTAATTTTTGTGATTATTGCGTTCCATAAATATGTTTTTCCAGTTCCACCATGACCATATATAAAAAAAAAGATTATTCTTTTTTTCATGGAGTGATTGTAAAATTTGTTGATAAATAAATTGTTGTTCATTGTTTAGATTATTCACTAATTTAATGTTTTTTTCTTTTAATTTGTGTATATCATAATCAAGTTCTTCTCTTAAGAACTTATTATTTAAATCATCTATTAATGATCCAGTTGGAAGAGGTAAGTTAAAATGTGTTAAGGTTGATGAATTTGTGTTTAATATTTTTTCTAGTTCATATAGTACAAAATTGTATATTTCGGTTCGTTGTACTTGAAAATTGGGGTTGTTAAATAAAGTTTTAATTTTGTATAATATATCATCCGTCATAAGCTTCCAATGTTTTTCAAGGAATTTTATTGGGTTATTTACATTGCAAAATAATAAAATTACGACAAATAATTGTCGTAGTTGAGTTCTTTGTTGACCAAAATGAAGCTTCTTGTATAGATTGATCCCATTCTCGATCATCTCCTAATAGGCCTAGTGCATAGCATCTTTGTTTGATTTGTTGGATATATTATGTCATTAATCGCTCAAGAGCTTCATAACTTGTTGCGCCTTTTTGATGATTTAATAATAATTTAAGATAATATAATTCGCCAGAGCTTGGATGGACATGAAAAGTTCGTCCAATTGTATGTCCCATCTGTCTTGGAGACCAATATTTATATTTATTATTCCATACATATTTAATAGAAAATTCGTGTAAGTTAATTCTCTTGCGTTAGTATCATATTTGTTTATTTTCATCCATTCAAGAAGAGTTGTTTTATCAATACCGGTTGTCTTATTATGTTATTTAGACGTTGATTTGAATTGAATGTTATGTTTTGCATTTTTGGTAAATGTATTGATAATCTTTGAACAATTTGGATTTCTATGATGTATTGAAAATTCAAATAGTCTCCGATTGCTTCATATGGTGTTATGTACATGCAATTAATATAGTTTTTTATTTCATCTATTTCTTGATAATTGGTTTCTGCAGATTATTTCAGAGGCATATTGTCTTCTATTCTCGCTCTTATTCTATCTGGTCCTTTTGTTAAATATTTAAATAAATATTTTATAAGCATAGATTGCGAACAAAGTTCTACATTAATATGAGCATGAAATTTTAGGCATAAAGTTTTATTGTATGGAACTACATATCTATTATCTAATTTAATGCCTTGTTTTTCAACATAGAAGGGTGTGTTTCTTCGTTTATAATTAACAAATCCATTTTCGTCAATTGTTGTTTCATTATTAAATTTTTTAGGAAATTTTTTTGAACATTCGAATTTTTCATACATGGAGAATTTGTCTTAGCTATGCCACATGGCCCATGCATCATAAATTCGGTTATAATGTTGTATTCAAAGAAATTATTATGAGGATTAGGTATTTTCTGCAGAAATAAATTTGTCTATTTGTGATGGCTCA
This sequence comes from Morus alba, assembly GCA_012066045.3. NCBI lineage: Eukaryota > Viridiplantae > Streptophyta > Magnoliopsida > Rosales > Moraceae > Morus > Morus alba. The sequence goes on from CP050225.2 coordinate 22,323,102, forward strand.
CGTAGTTTGTCATCATGGTGAAGCCTTGAAAAGGAAATGAGAATGTGGTAGGCCTCGTTTTTGAAATTCAACAACATATAAATCTGCAAGATCAAAAAAATATTTTATCATAATTTTTTTTTTTTTTTTTTTGTAGTGTTGGAAAAAAAAATGTTTTTTTTTTTATTAGGAAACTAAAAAGCTTTAGGAAAAGAAAACTAACCCGCTATGATTACTCCAAAAATGTTTTTATTTTTAATAGTGGATAGAAGACTATCTAATTTCATTTTAAAAATTCGGTGATAATATATCGGTTTATCTTCGTGTTTTTGTCGGGTATTCTTGCTAAGGCTCTAGTAATTTCAGGCCATTTTGGATTACATGTAAATGTTATAAATAAATCAGATTTCCATAGCGCCCGCAAATTGCCATTGCATCTTGATAATTTTGAATCATATATCTAGGGCTTCAAAGATGGCTTGAAGGAAGGATAATTCTTTTTCTTTCCTATTGCTTGTGCATTTGTATCTCCTCTTGTAATGGCGTCTTGAATTCCTTGATAAATTTCGGATCGCAAATTTTTTGATTTTTTCGAATATAATCTAGTCTATCTTCTTCTCATGTACATATGCATCAACTATATATTGTTGAAATAATCTACCCCCCAAAAAAAAAAAGTGTATTGCCTTGAGTTCTACGTTCTTGTAATTGATAGCAATAAAATTCTCGTGATAGAGATTTTTTTTTCTTTTATATTTATTACTTAAGTTATTTATATTATATTTTAAGTTTATTGTGTAACCATCTTCTCCATATGGAAATAATAAAGGATATTGAAGGGCCATATAACATGGGTGTAGTTTTGTAATTCTCTGCAAGCTATCTGTTCTATCTTGGATAATAATGTCTCTTCCTTGTTCATGTTCACCAATGTCTCCAACAATTAATGCAGCTATATATCGTTTGATGTGGGTAAGTTATATTGGTTACTATCTGTATTTTTTGTTCTATGAGTCTTAGTTTCATAGATGGTATCTCATTTTGTTGATATCTATCTCTTATCGTTAAAAAAAATTTTGACTAATTTATTTGTTTTATCAAGCATCCTAATAAGATTTTCAATTATAAATTGTCTTATGTTTTTGGATTCATTATCAAATGAGAATAATGCCATTCGGTTTTGGACTTCATTTTGTGTGTCATATATATAGAGTTGTGCAAATTTTGGAGGATTATTATTAATTGGCAATAGAGACCCTATAAGATGATGTACTTGCCCACTTATTTTAAAAAATATTTGGTCCATTTGAATTTTGTGTACTTATGTCTATATTAGCACCAAATGATGTAAATGCAAACATAGAGTTATACGTTCGAATGTTTTTTTTCGAAATGTGTACTTATTAATCCTCCATGATAATTAAGAAGTGTATCAAGTGTTCGAGGTGTTTTTTTAATTAAGGGCAAGGTTATTTTTCCATCTTTGCAGCAAAGATTGTATTTAGGAATAGTACTATTGCTAATTTGTTCGTTAAGCCAAAAGAGAGCGCTACAATGTTGACAGATATAGGAGCAGTCTCCGAGATCGATGTAGAGATTAGCAATGCCTATAAAAAAAGTTTTAAGAAAAATAACAACAATATGTAAAAAATTAGTATTGTCATCGTATGATTTTTTTTTTTTTTTTTTTTTAGTTTTTAAAAAAGAATAGCTAGAATGGATGAGAGAATTACATTCTCTATCATGGTTTTCAGATGTTGATGGCATCGATGATTCAAAATTCTCATCTCGAGACTGTGTAAGTTGTGTTGTCCGAAGATTGAGGTGAGAAGCTCTTGCCCGCCAAGGTATAGCTATTTCATTTATTTCAATTGAATCTTGTTCTCTTATGCCGAGTAATTTTGATTCATCGAGAATGATACAAACAGACACGCTTGTTTGATTGTGTTGTTTTTTGTTGAGTTTTTCTCTTGTCCATTTGTTTCTACGATAGAAGGTTAATTTGATTAGAAAAGAGAACAAAATATATTTATGTAAATAATTTATATGTAATTAATATTTTTATTATAAGATTACTTATAGGAAATTAAACAAATAATTTTTTCATAATAGTATTTATCATATTTTGTTATTTTAATTATGATTTATGGGTAGAAAAATGATATAGTAATATCAATAGTATTAAAACAGTATTATTAACAATATTAATTCTGCGACAACAATAATTATGGGCAAAAATGAATTAATAAAATAGAATTTGTAATAATATTTGTGATATTCTATTATTTTAATTATGAATTTATTGGAAGGAAAATAAAATGTAGTAGTATTAATAATATTAAAATAATAATATTGATAATGCTAACTTTATGATAAGATTAATGCTAATTATAGGCAAAATTAATTGATAAAGTATAAATAATTTATTGATTAAATTGGTAAACAAATGATATATAAGGTAATAAATACATATATATATTTGTATCCTTTTGAAATAAAATAGGTGATGTAAATATATTTACAAAGATAGAAGATAATAAACTTACAACATTAGGTGTTATTCAAGTGGAAAATAAATTTATCAAATTTTTATTCGAATAAAATGGATTTATTAATAAATAGTAAATAAATAAATAAATCTATATGAATAGTTAATAGTTTTTAATTTCTTAAGTTATAGGTAAAGAAAACAAAAAATTATTATCTTTTTAATGTAAATGACAATTTAAATTTATGCACAGTTATTTTTATTCTTAAAATATAAACTTTTTTATTAATGAAATTCATATAGTGTTACAATAGTTATCTCTTTTTTTTTTTTCTTTTGTTTTAGTGAAGATGAAGATTTTTTATGCTATTTTCTATGAGTAAAAATTTTGATATTTAGATATAATTTTATTTTATTCAAAAATTGTCTTTGATTTTTATTTATTATTATTGGATAGTAAATTTTAATAGAAAATTATTATCTTTTTAATGTAAATGACAATTTAAATTTATACACAATTATTTCTATTCTTAAAATATAAACTTTTTTATTAATAAAATTTACATAGTGTTACAATAATTATCTTTTTTTTTTCCTTTTATTTACGATGAAGATGAAGATTTTTTAAGTTATTTTATCCTTAAATTTGCAAAGTACAGTATACCTTTTTTGGCCAAAAAAAATACATAAAAATTAATCTTGTTGTTTTTTTTTTTTTTCTCTCTCTCTTTTTTTTTTTTTTTTTTTTTTTTTTTGGTTCTGCCGTTTATGGTGAAGATTTTTTAAGTGTTATATGACAATAATTTGGTAATTTTTTTTTTTTTTAATCTGAAGATGAATCTCTTTTTTTTTTTTTTTTTTTTTTTGTTCCTAATACATAAAGATCAATCTTGTCTTTTTTTTCTTTTTTTTTTTTTGTTTTCCCGTTTATGGTGAGGTTTTAAGTGTTATTGCCTTTGTTTTATCCTTGTTTTCATTATCTCCTATTTATGGTAAAGGATTTTTCAATTTTTTTGCCATGTGAATTGCTCTTAAGTTATGATTATAACATTTTTAAATAAATATGATAGTACAAAAGTACCTAGAAAGATAGAAAGCAATAAATTTACAACATCAGATATTATTGAAGGGCAAAAAAATTAATTACATATTAACATTAAATAGGCTAAATTTATTAGTAAACACTAAGTAAATAAATGAATCAGTATAAACCATTAGTTGTCTTCAATGTCTTCATTCATGTGTTTTCGTTAAACATGAGGGAAAAAATTAAGTGTGAATAATACCAAAAAATATTTATGAGAAAAAAGGTAGCGAGCGGAAAGAAAAAAAAAAAAAAAAAATAAAAAAATAAATAAAGGAACAATATAATACTGAGTATGATAGAAGATGTAGGAAATACCTCAAGTGATGTTATAAATCCCACGTTAAATATGGAATGTCAACGAACTGAAGGTCGAGCAATAACCAATATAAAGGCAACAGAATAGGACTGTGTGCAATAGCAGACCTTAGAAAATACAAATAATCAAGTAAACAAATGAATTAAGTAAATAGCAGGAGAAATAAATTTAAAAAAAGTAACAGATATAGACATAACAAAATTATTGGTAGAGATTGATACTAATAGGTGAAGTACTAAGATTTTGAGTAAATTGGTGTATATGAGCATGAAATATCACCAACAATGTTCAGTGAAAGAATAACATAATGAATAAAAACGGTGGCTCAGGTATTTAATCTTTTCTTCACAGCAATGTGTGACAAATACATAATGGCTTCTTGCTAAGGCAACTGCACAAAGGGTAACACATTGTATCATCACATGATTATAATTTTGATGTAACGGAAGATAGATAACTTGAGTAAGATATGAAATTGTTCAAAGACTACCAGGTGAATTAAATACAAAACCCAAAAGGAGGAAAAAACAATGTAAGGAGGATAGTATAATATAAATTATATGATCGACTTAGAATAGGAAGACTAAAGAAAAAAGAGATTGTAAGTAATAGAAAATAGAAAAATAAAAACGTGATCAATAGAATAAGGAGAAGAGAGTGAAATAACAAAGCCTCTGTTCTGTGTGTTTGTGGGGGGTGTGTTTATTTTTATTTTTATTTTTTATTTTTTTTTCCTCTCTGCAGGGAGATTTTTCTGTGTAAAATAATAGGAATGGAATAAGAAAGCCGAAGGTGAGTAATAGAAAAAGAAAGGTATTACACATAGAAAAAGGTCCTGAATCAAACTGCGATAAGAGGGGTGGGGGAAGAAAAAGAAAGAAAGAAGAGAAGAAGAAGAAAGAAAAATTATAAACTTTTTTTTTTCCCCCGGATGGTAAGAACAAAATGAAAAAACCAGGGCTCAACAAAGGAAAAACAGAGGCAAACAAATGGATATTCACAAAGAATCTTTGAACAAATTACATAGAACTCAATATATAAATATTGATTATACTCATCATCGCCACCAAAAAGAACTTACCAGGAATAGAATGTGACATAAACATGTATATATATATATATATATATGTATGTATGTATGTATGTATGTATGTAAGTCTGCGAGAAACAAATAAAAAAAGGGTAAACATATTAGCATTATAGAGTAAGGAACTACAAAGAGAGGTAAACATAGTTAATAAAATGCAAAGGACAAAAATTAATGCCACCAGAGGAAAACAATATATTTAATATAAGTATGAGAAATTAAAGAGTTACGGATAGGGTTTATAAATAATACCTGGAACAGTCTTGTCTTATTTCTAAGATATCAGCCAAACCACTATAAGCAGAGAGAGTAAAAACGTACAGAGACAAATAAACAGGGCAGTAAATGAGAAAACAATGTAGTAAATGATGGAAAGTGAAATAGGGAAGGAAAGACGTGAAATGCAAGGAAGGGGCGAATAGAGGCGTAGATGACAACTCTGGTGTATAGGAAAAGAAGGCAAAGGCATAGGCAATAAATTGTGATGCAGGAGTATTTATAGATGAAGAATAGAAAGAAGAAATATAAACAGTTGACAGCCTATAATAACATTACACGTAGAAGTTGTAAGTCGGTGAATAAAAATAATGGGGCAGAAATTTAACAATGAGAGAGAGAGGCAATTTATAATAAGAAAAACAGGAAATAAATATAATATTACAATAACAATGAGACAGAAGAAAGAGAAACGGGAATAAATAAAAAAAAAAAAAGTCATGATTAACCTCAGGGTTTCATTTAATACATCTGCAGCAAGTTGTAAGTCGGTGAATAAAAATAATGGGGCAGAAATTTAACAATGAGAGAGAGAGGCAATTTATAATAAGAAAAACAGGAAATAAATATAATATTACAACAACAATGAGACAGAAGAAAGAGAAACGGGAATAAATAAAATAAAAAAAAGTCATGATTAACCTCAGGGTTTCATTTAATACATCTGCAGCATAATAAATACAACTAAGCAAGGTGGCACGATAAATCACTGCCATCCATAACACGTATCATCAAGTAAGTAAATAGGAGGAAAAAAAAAGAGCGATATAGATATATGTAGAAGCAAGAGAACTATCTCGGATACATTTTTTTTTTTTATTCCATAACACGTATATCATCAACTAGGTAAATAGAAAAAAAAAAAAAAAAAAAGAGCAATATAGATATCAGAGAACCATCCGGATACAATAAACACGTATCATCAACTCAAGTAAATAGGAAAAAAAAAAAAAAAAAAAAGAGCAATATAGATATATGTAGAACCATCGGATACATTTTTTTTTTTTTTATTCCATAACACGTATCATCAAGTCAATAAATAGGAGAATAAAGAAAAAAAAAGAGCAATATAGATATATGTAGAACCATCCGGATACATTTTTTTTTTTTTTTTTATTTATTTTTTATTTTTAAGATTCATTCAACACATCCGCACAAAAATGAGTACAATTAAGCAAAATGGCAAGATAAATAATTACCGTCCAAAACACGGATCATGAACATAATAAACAGAGAGAAAAAAAAAAAGAATCAAGATAAAAAAAAAAAAAAAAAACTCAAAGCGGAAGCTAAAATCAACATTTAAACGAATATAAAGACAAACCAAACCAAAATAGAAGAAGCTGGGCCAAAATGTGGATGAATCGAAAAGCCCCCGCATCAAAACGAAAACAAATGAGGACAAAGAAGAACCAAAATCACAGGAAAAAAAAAAAAAATAAAATTAGAAAAAGAAAAAAAGAAAGAAAAAGAAATCCAAACCCATATGAATGAGAGAGGAAAAATCCTAAAAAAAAAAAAAAACCACGCACTGGGATCCAAATAAATGAGGATAGCATCTGCCAAAATCACAGGGAAAAAATAAATAAAAACAATAAAAAAAAAAAAAAGAAAAAAGGGGAAAAAAAGGGACAAAAATTGTCCAAAATGGCAGAGGAGCGTCCGAAACAAAGAAATAAAAAAATAAAAAATAAAATAAAATAACTGCAAATCCATTTACAGAGAAATCGCCGAAGAGGAAGAATAAGGAAACCGAGAAACCAAAAAAGGTCAGGACTCCATTTACAGACAAATTACCGAAGAAAAGAGATAAAATCCCCAGAATTCCGCCCAAATCTCAGTGAAAGAGGGCCAAGGAAATAAGAGAATCGAGAGAGAAAAGGAAACCAAGGCCAAGGAGATGAGAGAATTGAGAGAGGCAGATCTCAAAATCACACGAAGAAGAAGAAAAAGGAAAATAGGGTTTCAGAGGAAATGAGAGAATCGAGAGAGAAGAGGAAAGTAGGGCAAAGAAAATGAGAGAATCGAGAAATCGAGAATCGAGAGAGAAGAGGAAAGGAAAATCTCGTAAAAATCGAGAAATCGAGAATCGAGAGAGAAGAGGAAAGGAAAATCTCGTAATCATTTAAGAAGAAGAAAAAGGAAAATAGGGTTTCGAGAGAGGAAATGAGAGAATCGAGAGAGAAGAGGAAAGTAGAGAATCGAGAAATGAGAGAATCGAGAGAGAAGACGGAAGGATAACCTAAGAAGCCGAAAAGACCAAAAGGCCCCGGGCCGATTTAAGAAGTGAGCAAGTGAATCGGGGCAAAAGCGTCATTTCACTGTAGAAAAAACAGTGAAATGAGTCTGCGTGAACAGTAAACCCCAACTCCCCTTTAGTATATTTATAATATTGTTACATTCATGTTTCATTAGCCTTTCTTAGCTGTTTTTTTTCCTTCTTTTTTTTTTCCTCCCTAGACTAGACCTTATTCATTTGCTTATTTATCTATCTATATTTCTTCAGATTTCTTATCATTTACTACTTTATATCTTCACTATTGCATCCTTTACCCTTCACACTTATTTGATGGATATTTCACGTTTCATATTTAGACCCCGTTCACTTCATCGATTCGAGTTTAGAATTTGAGTTTTACTACAGTAAAAAGCTCTCAGAAACAGTCACATCTAGCTTTTTCACTACAGTAAAAAGCTCTCATATAAAATTACATTTCAACTCGAATTACAAACTCAAATCAGCAAAGTGAACGGATCCTAAAGAAATAGAAATATCTATTCTCCACATGCTTTTAAAATACAAATACAACATTATACCGTAATCAAATTGAATATTCTCTTATGTCTATAAGCATGATTGTTCATTGACAAGGTATAACACATGTTAGAAATGATAACTAAAACAATGGCCAACAACCAAGAAAAAATATTGTGGCATCCGTCCGAAAAAATATTATGACATTCCATTCTGACAGAGTGAGTTCCATCGAATTTGTTCAAAAACTGCTTTCAATGTGTTCTTGCTGCCTCAATTCTTACTTTGCCTATCTTTCTTGACTTAAACCTCTTAGCTACGTCTTTGTCATTTTCTTCACCTATTCCAATGCTTTCACTCCTTTTACACAATTCTTTCCCTAAAAAATTACTTATACATACATTGGCTTTCTTCTCCTCTCTGCTGTTTTTGTCTTTTCTTCTTTTCGCTTTGTTTTCGTCTGATCTCCCTGTTTTACTTGCTTTTGATTTTTTGACTCTTTCCTATTCGTAAAAAGATCAATGCTTTTCCTTTGTTCTCTCAGGTCACTTGGTGGTCTTTGGACAAACTTATATTTTATTTTCATTGGTCATTTTCTGTGACATACATGTTATAATCTGTATGATGGATATAATATCTTATTAATGTTCATGAAATGATTATAAACATATAAGTTTGTTTATCCATCATATGTTGCCGAAGTTGCTGGAAATATTAAGTATCTGAGCCATCATCGCTGTATAAAAATATCACGATATTCATGTATTATTACTTTTTTAGGTCACTTTGTTTTCTCTACATATTTCTTTATTTATTTAGTTAGTTATGTGTCTATATTTTCTCACGCTCCCTATCATTTACTACCTCATTTTCTTACTACGACATCCTTCACTGTCCTTGATAGTTCCTTAGTCGACATTCGTCCTTCACACTTGAAGCATTACTTCATATCGACCTCTTTTCTATTACTTCTTCAACTCTGGATGCGCACACATATCTTTATTTACTATATTTCGTTTTAATCAGTTCCTTTACATGGCAATAATAATTGTAATTGATTTTGACACATACATGTTATACAATTTGTTGAAAAACTGCTGCTAGTATATTGTCGCTCTGTCCATTTGTGTACTTGACCTATCTTCTGACTTAAATTTGTTAACAATCCCTTTGATTGTTACTTTTTTATTACCCGTTGCAACGCGCGGGTAAATAGCTAGTATTCCATAAGATAAGGAAGGCACATTAATATCCATCTCTCTCCATGCATTAAGGGTCCGTTTGGTTCGAGAATTCGAATCATGTGATTTGAACCATTTTCAATTGACGTGTATTTTTTGTGAGAGAAATTACTGTAATCGAACCACGAATCATGATTCGAATCGGGAGACAAATCCCCAACCAAACGGATCCTAAATCATTCAGAATCCCTCTTTTATGGCGAAATAATTTTGAAATAAAAATTAAAAAAAATGTGATCTAGCCCCAACACGTGTCCAATTAGTCAGTATTTTCTAACATAATTCTTTAGACCCGATTCATACATTTAAATTAATAATTTTTAATTTTAACATTTAAAATTTTAAATTTTTTTAAAAATAATTTAAAAAAAATTAAAATTATAAATTTTTTAAAAAAAAAATCTCAACAGAAACTGTCTTTATCAGAATGAAAAATAATATTTATAGAAAAAAAATTACTCGTTAAAAAAGTTATCATCATCTACTTGTAAATTATTAAAAAAATTCTGACATTATTAAAAATTAAGAGCTCATTTAATTTATTAATTTAAATTTTTAATTTTAATTAAGATATAATTTTATGTAATTTTTTTTTTTATTATAATAAAAAATTAAATATGATTATTTATAAAATTTTTTATTATAATAAAATTTAAATTCTAAATTTAAATGAATCGGAACCTAAAAATAAATAAATAAGGGTCCGTTTGGTTCAGGGATTCGAATCATGTGATTTGAATCATTTTTAATTTACGTGTATTTTTTATAAGAGAAATTACTGTAGCGAATCACGAATCATAATTCAAATCGGGGGACGAATCCCCCCAATCAAACAGACCCTAAATAACCACCTCGGCTACTCCGATCCCATTACATTACGATGTCAATCTGGAACTCATATGGGGCCCACTAGAGGCATACGTGTTGGTATAAAATGGTTTGATCAAAAATCAAATTTAAAATGACAGATTCATCTCCTCTGGACACAACTGAACAGCTCTAATGAGAACAAAAAAATAGAGGTGAAAAATCTAAGGTCTCGTTTATTTTTTATTTGAATTTTAAATTTAAGTTTTATTATAGTAAAAAGTTTTAAAAAATAATTATATTTAATTTTTTTATTACAATAAAAAATTCTCATATAACATCACATTTTAACTTAAATTAAAAATTTAAATCAGTGAATTAATCGGGCTCTAAATAATCACAACCCACCACGTCAGTTAAGAGATGAATAGACCTGGTTAATTAGAAAATTTATTTTGTGATTTAAATTATAATTTATAATTTATTATAATATTTTTTATAAAAAATATACATAAATTATAATTAATTTTAATCCCATAATTTTAATATAAGAACTAAATAAATTAAAAGACCCATTCAATAAATCAAACTTAAAATTTAAATTTTATTATAATAAATTTTTTTTTAAAAACAATCACTTTTATTACAATAAAATTTTTTTACATAAAATTATATTTAACGTTATATATACGACAAAAGAGCCTCTGTTTATAGTCTCAGATTCTTCTCCCTCTTCAGTTTCTTTCTGTCTTTTAGAGAGAGAAAGAGAGTTGAGAGAGAGAAAGATAGAGAACTATGGCGACGGACGTGGTGGTGCTGGAGCACGAAGGGAAGAGGCAGGGCAGCGAGAAGCACCATGTCTTCTGCAAGGCGGGTCCCGGTTACGCCACGCCTCTCGAGGCCATGTCTGGTCCCAGAGAGTCTCTCATCTATGTCACCTGCGTTTATTCTGGTCAGTTCTTTCTTTTTTTTTTTTTTTTTTTGGATATGATTCTCGAATATTTGTGGTTTGATTCTGGTTTTGGCTTTACTTTTTTGGTATATTCGTTTTTGCGTGATTTCTACTTTTTAAGAGAAAAAACTCTTTTTGATTCTTCCCCCCTTACGTTCAAATCCCTGTAATTTTATTCTCAAAAAAAAAAAAAAAAAAAAAATCCCTGTAATTTATGTGGCAAAGACATTAATTTTTATTTTTCAACTGAATGATGTATATAAATATTTCCTTTCTCTTTAACAAGGCATATACCGTTAAATGGAACAGATTATCACTAAGTAGTTCTGCCTTTAGAATCACTTTTTTTTGGCAAGAAGAATCACTGTACTTGATCATCGTCAAGTAATTCTTTATTTATTTTTTTTATTTCTTTATTTTTTGCTGAAATCGTCAAGTAATTAGATTCTAGTTATGTATTAGAGTATACTATGATATTTATTCTTGTTGTCACACTTTCAAAATTATTGTCAAATAAAATAAATATGTTACATCTCTCACTTACACGTCGAAATACTTTTTTTTTTTGTAAAGGAATCAAAATATTTATTTCAGCTATTGGCTTTTTTTCGTGGAACATCGTTCTTCTTTGTCCTCTCTTGCCAATATTCAATAATAAAACATAGTTGACCTTATAGTGTCACAAATGTCGCGTTAATACTGATTTCAGCAAACTGAAGCTTTTTTTTTTTTGGGTTTGTAGTTGTAGTTAAAAAGCGCATTTTTCTCAATGTATGCATGTAGCTTTACACTCTTACGTTTAGATAATAATGAGATTTAGGAAGTGGAAGGTATGGGGAGAAAATGAAATGTTGAAGCAGAAACAAGAGTGGTAAGGACAGCAAAGTTACCAAAGACAAGAAGGTCTAGAATTGATTTTATAGTAGATAATTCTTGCCAATATAAAACCTGCAATTCATGAATTTGTGCTTCACCTTTTCATTCTTCACTAAGTTCATGTATCAACCATCAACAACAAATCCTCATGTTGGTCCCAAAGAAATTGCAGCATATTTGCTTAAGTTCTTCCTGAGTCTTTGTTTTATTGCCAATGATTGGAAAAGTAGGCAAGTAATTGTTAACTTATTTTCAAGAACTATTACTATATTCCTTATCAGTTCCTTTAATGAAAATTTCAAGGACTATTACTGTATTCATTATCGGATCCTTTGATGGAAACTTGCTTTTGTTCTTGAATTAAAAAACCTCGTTTAAAGAGCTAATATGCACTTAAACGTTTTGAAAAAGTAGTTGCTATTATTGGCAATAAAAGGTCGTAACTAAGTTCCAAATGTGTCATAAACTAGTTGTTTTTACTTTGCTATGGTCTTTATGGAAGGACCATGGCATTGCCAATCCTTTTTTATTCAGTTGATTTATTGCTTACTCTTTTTCGGGGTCATTCTGCAATCATCTGGACTTTTCAAATGACATGCCGACTTTTTCTTCAATGCTATGCAGGGACGGGAATAGAAAAACCTGATTACTTGGCCACCGTGGATGTGAATCCAAGTTCTCCTACTTTTTCAAAAGTTATCCACAGACTGCCTGTGCCATACTTAGGTGATGAGCTGCATCATACTGGATGGAATTCGTGCAGTTCTTGCCATGGAGATCCTTCTGCAGATAGGCGTTTTCTGATCGTACCTTCACTGATGTAGGAATAATCAAACCCTATTATTTTCTATTCTTTTATCTTCAATAATTCCGTAAACAAATCCTTCTCACTAGAATTGCAAAAGTTGGTAAATGATTCATGTAGAAAGGTAGGACATGAATTGACTCTAAAGTGGTAAAGGAGAAAAATATTATTATTATTTTTTGATCAGGAGAAGAATAAAACTAAAATACAATACAGTTGTCAAGGAAAACCATGTCGGCTTCTACTTCACTCTAATAAAAATGTCCTTTGAATGTGCCTTCTCTCTCTTTTTTTTTTTTTTTTCTTTTTTTTTCTCTTTCTCTTTCTCTCTCTTTCTTTTTTTCTTTTCTTTTTTTTTCTTTCTTTCTTTCTTTCTTTCTTTTTTTTTTTTTTTTTTTTTTTTTTTTTTTTTTTTTTGAGGATGGCTCATCTACTTGAAATAAGTATGTGGCCTTCATTGCCATTTGGTCATTTAATCTAAATCATTTTACAGATCTGGTCGTATTTATGTGGTTGACACAAAGACAAACCCAAAAGCACCCTCTTTACATAAAGTTGTTCATCGCGAAGAAATAATTCAGAAAACAGGGTTAGCATATCCACACACATCCCATTGCCTGGCTTCTGGTGATGTAATGGTATCATGTCTGGGTGATAAAGATGGAAATGCAAAGGGAAATGGGTTTCTTCTCCTCGACTCAGAATTTAATGTTAAAGGAAGGTATGCTTTATGTTATTATATTATTAGACTTGGAACTCATTTTAATAGCTTAGATGTTTTAATAATTCTGAATGCTCATATAGAAGGTTCCATTTCCTAAGCCATAGGTCTCCAAAACAGTCAATATTTTTTCCTGAATCATGAGTTAAAGAGAGATGAAAATAGTTGTCAGCATGTAAAGTGGAATTGGTTTATTCCATCAGTGCATAGTTTAACATTTTCAACGGAATAATAGTTTTGTTTTTAAGGTTATATTTATTTGCTGCTGGGTTAAACAAATCTATTCCAGAACAGAGAATATTTACTTTTTGTTATCTGTGCACACTTATAGGTGGGAGAAAACAGGGCATAGTCCTTTATTTGGCTATGATTTTTGGTACCAACCAAGACACAAGACGATGATAAGCTCGTCATGGGGTGCTCCTGCTGCTTTTACCAAAGGCTTCAGCCTTGAGGATGTTACTAATGGTTTCTACGGGAGGCATCTTTACGTATACAGCTGGCCCGGTGGTGAGTTGAAACAAACACTGGATCTTGGCATTACAGGGCTGTTACCCTTGGAGGTCAGTAATATAAACTCGATTTCCAGTTTAATTGATGTTTTCATTTTAAAAAACCATGTTAATGATGTGATTTACATGCTTACAGATAAGGTTCCTTCATGATCCATCCAAAGATACCGGATTTGTTGGATGTGCTTTAACAAGTAATATGGTGAGGTTTTTCAAGAACCAGGATGATTCTTGGAGCCATGAGGTACTCTAATGCGTCCATTTTTTCATTTTGTATCGTTTCTTTACCTACATGTTCACTTGCTACTCACGTTGAATTTTATATTTTACTTTAATATATATTTTTATGAGGCTATCTTCAGCCACAATGAATGGTAATAGTAACTACTTGTTTGCTTTTTGCAGCTTGCCATATCAGTGAAACCATTAAAAGTACAAAACTGGATTCTTCCAGAAATGCCTGGACTAATAACTGATTTTCTGATTTCACTCGATGATCGCTTTCTATACTTCGTGAACTGGCTTCATGGTGATGTGAGACAGTACAACATTGAGGACCCTAAAAATCCTGAGTTGACAGGCCAAGTTTGGGTCGGAGGACTAATCCAAAAGGGTAGCCAGATTTTAGCCGAGGGGGAAGATGGTAAAAGATGGCAGTTTGATGTGCCAGAAGTCCAGGTTCGTATGATAAATTAATTTTGTGCTCTCAATTTGTGGTGCACACTATTACTGAAATTTCATTGCTTTGGATTTGATATTTAAGTAGTCTGCTAAAAGAGATTACACTTATGGATCACTTTTCAGATCACAAGAGTTGTATATTCTCGCTGCTGATTCTCAAGTTATACTATTTGGTTTCCATTTAAATGAGTTCTAGTTATAAAAATTTGATAATTGATAGATTAAAGGGGAAAGTAGACAAATACTCCCTCATAGTGCATGAGTCTAGAGTTTTACCCTCCACTCTTGATTAATATGAGTAAGGGGTAAAAATCAAGACCAATGCAATCTCAAGGGTAAGTTCAGCAATTCTCTCTAGATTTTAAATGGATGATCAGTTTCTTTCATGTCGATTCCAACATGGGATATTTTTTTTGGGTGATACAATTTATGAGATAACACTGGATTTACTAACCGGATGACATAACCTATCTATTAATATCCTGCTACAAACTAGTGTAATAGCTTCGTTATTTAAATTGCGTTTTTTTACATAAATAATTGCTTCCAATTTTTCATGAAACGGTATCACCTATAGGCAGCATTTCCGATATACCACTAAGGCAACCTGTATCTTCCGTACATCCATACCTTATACAACTAAGCCATTCAATTTTCGATCCATGAATTCTTTGAAAATAGATCCTTGTAAAGGTGCTCGCTTTTATTTCTTGTGATGCTCTGGATTACTTGATGATGTTTCGCCATCTACACTCTTGGTTCCTAGTTCTTGCTAATTTTTGCGTTTCTTGCATTGGATGAACTATTTATTGTGACTCAAAAACGTATGATCACTTAAAAACGTATGATCTTTGGATCTTTCCATGCAGGGGCATAAATTGAGAGGTGGACCACAGATGATCCAGCTTAGCTTAGACGGGAAGCGTCTCTATGTCACCAACTCGCTCTTCAGTACATGGGATCGCCAATTCTATCCTGATCTTCCAGTGAAAGGTTCCCACATGTTACAAATTGATGTCAATACTGAGAAAGGTGGTCTTTCCATAAACCCCAATTTCTTTGTGGACTTTGGAGCTGAACCTGATGGTCCTTCCCTTGCCCATGAAATGAGATATCCAGGAGGTGACTGCACTTCAGATATATGGATCTAACTGTTTCAGATCTAGCAATAAATTATGTGACTTTGACATCTTGCAAGACAAATAATTAAGGGTCCACTTTGTATTTAAGTGTCTACTTACCAACAATGATCTAGTTTATATAATGAATAATGATCCTTGTGATGCTTCAACTACTTTACATTTTGCATTTCCTGTTTATGTATTTATTTGTTTGTTTGTTTCTTTTTTCTGCGCCCACAATTTCCTCTCTATAATAATGCTAAAAAGGAACTTGACCCCAGAGGCTTACCGTTTGTGATTGTATAGTATATCACGCGTATCTAACTGGGCTAGTGTTTTGGTTTCTGCTATGAGGAAGAGTTTGGTTCACCTGAAAATGTGAAAAAAAAAAGGAAGACAATTCTGGTGGTATTGGCTTCCATACCATAATGTTGGACACCTCTTTACATGCAAGTTTTAAGTGTTGAAAAACACCGAACTCTCCTATGGTTGCAAGCATAGCTTAATAGTAAATCAACCCCTTTCCAGCAATGTTGAAGTTAAAAGTCACGGCTCAAAGGGTGCAGTTAAAAGTCAATTTAAAATTCGTTTTAAAATAATTTTATTTTTTTATAAAAAATAAAAATATTTATTTTAAAATTATTTTTTAAAATGTATTTAATAATTTTATTTTGAAATTATTTTAATTTAAAAAAAATTAAAATTATATTTGGTTGTTTAATTTTTAAAAATATGTAATCATCTCCTCGCTGGCATCAACAAATCGGAGCATAGTAAAAATCAAACAAAACAAAACAAACCCACTTTGGAATTTCCCTTCTCTTCTGCGAAAGAACAGAACACAGCGTTTCTTGTCTTCCATGGAAGACAACCCAGACCCATAAATCCTAGAACCCACAATCCAAAAAAGAAAAAGGAAAGCTTTCTTTGCTGTCTTTCAGGGCGGATTCCAATTCCACTAGTACCAGTAGCAGCAGAATCAGCAATGGAACATCATCAATCGCGAGCTTATCCCAAGACCATCTCTTGACAATCCTTCGTCTCTTACCTGTTGATTCGATTCTCTCCTTCTCCATGACCTGCAAGAAGTTTAAATCTATAGCTTCTTCAGACGCTCTCTAGGAATCCATTTGCAGAAGGGATTGGGGACCCACTTCAGTTGATGGTCTTCGTCATCATCATCGTAATCGAAATCATCAGATTCAGATTCCATGGATGAAGCTGTACACGCAAGTCTCTAAGCTGTACACGCAAGTCTCGGAGAAGAGTGGGGGTGGGAGGGGGGCAGTCGGAGAAACGATGCTTAACCGCTTTGCTGAGTTTTTAGAAATAAGTAAAAAAATGTTTTTAGAAATGATTCTAGACATGCACAAAGAGTTCGAATTGCTCCACCCCAGAAAAAAAAAAAAAAAAAAAAAAAAAAAAAAACTCTTTTGAGTTTCATTTTCAGAGGGTCCATAGTTACTTCAACAGTCGAATTTACTGTCCATAGATTCATAAACGTTTGACTAGTTTTGCACCTACAAAGCACTCAAAAAAATTGTCTCATTAATGAAGCGAAATTCATTTTCTTTCTGCCGCAAAACAATAAATTCCATCTACTTGAAACAGTCCCACAACTTGAGCAAGTTTGCTCATATTCGTTTTGGTGTTTACTGTGAAAAAAAAAAAGAAAAAAAAGGACACCAACAACTCCGGGCGTTACTATTCTTTAGTCTAAAGGTCGCGTTGAACTGAATTTGATGCAATTATTGAGTGGATTTAGGCTTTTCCAACAGTCAATTTCATTCATTACAAAACAAAACAAACCCCAATAGAAATACAATACAGCTAATCCAACCATATATAAAAAATGAATGATCCCTGCCACACCTGCAGTATGCATGGCCCTACGAGGTCCAGAATCGCCATCCATCTCCACATATAAACGAAGTAGATAGATTCTTAGACAATTGAAACATCCATAGTATGTATATATATATATATATATATATATATATATATAATTGAGCAGAATCTGATAGCAAATTCAGCTCACAAAGAAATGGGAAGTGGGTGGAAGATCAAGAAGAGAAGAACTCATTCCCTGAAGAGAAGAACTCATTCCCTGCTGCTAATAATGCTAATCATCATGTTTTTCAGCTCAGTTTCAAGCGAATATTGCAGTGCTGAGATTGGTGAGACAAGCACCAACAAAAGGGTTCTTCTAGGAGGTAAACTAATTTCCCCAGTAGTTCTGAGACGGGACTTGCCATTTTGTCGCTCATCTGGGCATCTTTACGCCATGAGTTGTCTCCCTCAACCGTCAAACCCTCGTAACAGAGGTTGCTCCTCAATCTACAGGTGCAGAACTGGGAAATGACACTTTTTTTTTTTTTTTTTTTTTTCTTGTATCTTAGAAATATTACTCTATATTAAGATCTCTCTCTGTTTTTTCTCTTTTCTTAAGTGTAGTTTTGTTTGCAATTACAAAATGTATGCTTCTTTTTTTCTCTGAGATAGAATTAATATTGCCCATCAAGTTTGGTCATGTTCTTGAAATTGGACCAACCATTGGTTACGCCATATTAATGGACATCAGTTGAGAACCATCTCCAACATTGTTTCTTAAGTTTCATTTTTTTTTTTTTTTGTTTTGGTTTCATTTTTGGTTTTGGATTGAGGTTAAGAAATTAATTGTTTGCTATGATATTAAAACCAAAGGCACAAGGATCACCAAACTCTTTTTCATTATGTATGCATTTTTCTGACGAAGATCTCCAAACTCTTTATTAGAAGATTGGAAATTCTTTTGATTACTACTATTTACTACTAAAATAATTATTTACGGTTTAGCCTACAGAGGATGTAGCCGACGCAAGGATATATCCTGACATGTAGGAAATAACTATTGGACAAAATTATTGTTCAAGTCAGTATTAAAAAAAAAAAAAATTATATAGTGTGAATCTGAATATCCAATCCACACAGACACTGGCAACATGCGGCCATTGAATTATGTTTTCTTGGCCCTAGTTTTTTTTTTTTTTTTTTTTTTAGAATTAATTTTATAAATGTCCCTTAAATTTATATCTTGTTTTAATCTGTCCTTAAATTTTTAAAAAATTATTTTCACCAAAATGGTTCAAAACGGTTCAAAACACTAGGTGAACTAATATTTTTTTTTTTTTTTTCATAAATACCCCTTAAAGTTTTGATTTTGATTCAATTTAGACCATGCATTTTACAAATCAAGGGACAAGTTCATACAAAAGTAATAATTTAGGGGTCAGTTAATTTAAAATCAATTGTTCAAGAAGCATTTCATTTATAAAGTTAATAAGTAGCATAACATAATTATTTGTTAGTTTTATAAAGACAGGATATTTTGAATTCGGGTACATAATTTAAGAGGCGAAATGAATCATTTTCAAAATCCGAAAGACATCTTGAAGCAAAGTATAAAATTAAAGAGGCATTTATTAAAGGAAAAATAACCAAAACACCTCTTATGTTTTGAATAAATACCATTTTGCCTTCCCTATTATGTAAATGCTAAAACCCAATTGTTTTTATAAAATAAGACTCAAAATCCCCCTGGAGCAATTAAAATTTTAAATTATCAAGATTACACCTATCAATTCATATTAAATATTATTTTAGATATGATTTAATTAAAAAGTTAAATAAATTTTTTTAAAAAATGTTTAAATAAATATTTCAATTAAACAAATGCGTCAATTATTTTGAGAGTTTTTATTTCCTAAAATTGATTTTATTTAATAGTTTGATTTAATAATGTTATTGGATTGGGTTATTCTTTAAAATGAAAACCAAATAAATTGGATAGCGACGACTATTAAACTAATTATAATTAAGATTAATTACAAAAATTATTCCTGAAAGTGATATAAACACTTTATTCTCAATTCTTGAAACGTAATATCTATTCTACCTGAATAATAAAATGTTAACAAAAAAACCACCTAAAAAACCACCTCTTTTAGATTTTTTTAACAGAAATTGACATTTAATTTGTTATTTTAAGGCATCTTAATAGTTCTATAGTTTAAAATTTATTTTGAATTTAAAATTAATTTAAATTTAAACTTTTAATTAAAATACATTCATTGATTGGATGTAAGTTAAAAATTTTATGAATCTTTTGTGGTAGCCGAATGGAATTCGGTTGCGGAAGCGTGGCGGGGAGGCAGATCGTGTATAACAAAAATTTTCATAAAACCTTTGAGATACTCTATAGATTATATTAATTTATGCACGAATAAATTAATCTCATTAATTCATTTATTAAGAACTCAATTAGGAAAAATACCTGGAGGCCCGACTCGGTTGATAACTTGAGTTCTTTGACCTTGAACAATCCTTGCTCCAAAGCTTTGTGTTTAGAAAACCATTGTCTTCCACGTCAATTCCTAGAATCTACGAAGACGTGTGTGTGGGCACACATGAGACAAAATAGGTTACAATAAACACTCAAATTTCCACAAACACCAACGCATGCACGATGTGGAATTTTTGGAGAAAAAAAAATTTTCCCTTCCTCTCTACTTGAGAATTTCGGCCAGCACTAACAATTAGGGCTGGAAAATTGTTATCACAATTTTCTATCATTCTCATATTTAAAGAGTAGAAGTCAAACTTCAAAAAGGAATCAAATCTCTATCTCTAAGATAAAGCTTGTTAATTATCTCCTATTTGAATTTGAAACAAAAAATTCTCTTTACCTTTATCCATTATGGCCGGCCACCTTAGGGGGATTTTATCCCCGTGTAGGCGCCAATATCAGATAGGGAAGGAAGAGAAAAATCATCATTTATCCTGTAGTTCAATTTTGACTCAAATTCAAATTCTAATTTAAGTCAAACTTAAATTAATTTGAATTCTAAATTGAACAACTTATCAAATAAGTTTAAATGGATAAATCTAGATGTGTTCAAATTCAAATTTAAATAATCACATTATTTAAATAATAATTAATTCTCAATTAATTATTTTTGAGTGTTTAATTTTAGAATTTCATAATTCTAAAATTCTCATTTTGCCCTTTGTGTCTGGCAGAATTACTAGGATGACGCGGGGACTAATGGACCTATAATCGCGAGCTCCTATAAAATTAATAATCAATTAAACACTTTAATTAATTAATTAATTCTATTAATTCCAATAGTTACTCCACTATAAACTTGGAATTGCACTCTCGAAATTATATATATAAATTACTTCTAAACTGTGAAGTATCCATTTGATATAGTCATTGCATATAGATCAATCCTCCATAAATAATTCATAATTAGAGCCAGGTAAAATCTGTTAACCTCTCTAATTACTTCTTTATCCTTGAGTAACATTGATTCTCTAATGGACAGTGATTCATAAAACACATTCATGAATCGGAGCTTCTATTGGTCCAAGTACCGAATCAACCCTCAAGAGAATTATTTATCTACTTCTTTCTCAAGACGGAATGGATTCCATCTCGTATAATAACATTCTCAGCTACCTACTTCATCATGTCTCCAAAATACAAGGAATAGGATTCAGAGGTCTCGGAATCCTACTGAGTAAATCAAAAGACACAAATCCATAAATAGGAGTTTGTTAAGAACTCAGGATTAAGATCATTCTATATATGACCATCGATAGACTCAATTAGAATTTCTATACTTAAACGGAAATTATTGAAAATTCATATTGTGTCTGTGTCTTTGTTCCACATAATTTCATTAGGCCAAATACACTTATTCAATATCTCACCATATTAACTGTGCGGATAACACCATTCCATTCTTAATGGGAATGACATGTATTAATAATGTTTTAATTAAAGATCCCGAATTTTAATTAAATTCTTTATGAACATTGCTTTTTGATTATTATCCTTAAACATTATCCTCTCGTATGTAACACTTATATACAATGTTTAAGGTCATATAAATAATCATGGAATTTTCATTGATATTCATAAAATATTCATAAATATATGCACATAAAATAATGAATAAACTATTTTATTAAATAAATAATAAATATTTTATTACATTTCATGCTTCTAGGACACCATTCCCAACATCTTTTTGGTATAATAAAAAATAATTATGAATAATGTTTTTGAATTTTTAAGTTAGTTTAAATTTTAATCAAATTGCAGACCATATAATTACCAAAATATCCTTAAAATAGCAAATTAAATGTTAATTTCAATTAAAAACTTAATAGAGAGGGATTATTTGTTAACATTATTGTTTTTGGGTAACGAATGTTACCGTTTTCGTTAATAAACTGTTAAATTAATAATCAAAAGGAGAGAAAAATCTATTTTGTTCAAGAAGGTATAAAAGAAAATCTTTTAAGCACATTTCCATGGCTTATACAAAAGATAAAGATAGTAATTCTAACTATTTATTTGGTTTTGATAAATATAGTAATTCTGACTATTTATTTGGTTTTCTTTATAATATTTATTTTGGTGGTTGTGTTAGGTATAACTAGGGGGACGTCCGTGCTGTTACACGGATGTTAGTTTATTCATTTATTACCTTCTAAAATAAAGAAAGGAACAAAATATAAAAGCGACAGTAAAAAGTTAGAACTAAAGATGATAAACGATGAAAATTAAGTTTACACATTGTCGTTATTATAATACATATGTATACATATTTATTTACACATATACTATTGGGATATGTACCCATAAATCAAATAAGATGTAAATATTTTACTGATTATTAATGAAATGATGAATTTTTTCTATATTATTTTGCATGCATGTTAAATATAAAAAATTCCTAGATTATTTTATATGTAACTTTAAACATTGTATATAAATGTTATATGCAGAGGATAATATTTGAAGTAAAATAATCTAAACTTGTCTGTAATTATAAATTAAAGTTGGGATATTTAATTTAAAAATACTAGTACTGTTCATTACATTCTGAACGAAACAATCTTATCCTGGATTGTTAATAATGAGATTATTGAAATGAGAACACTTTATGTAATATGATTACATAGGATCGGAACACGATTAATTATGAATTACTAATAAATTCCGTTAATAAATAGAGCATTCAATATTAATCAATGATGGTCATATATGAATTAATTTTAATTATGAGTAATTAATAGACTCATATTTATGATATTATATTCTTTGACATATTGGGTAATGACACATATGAATAGTGTCAAAGTTTTAGTATATTGGGAGCATGTAAAATAAATAGCCGGGAATAATAAGTTACAAAATGAAATCCATTCCTTCATAATTGTAACACCCTGAAGAATTAATTGAGATTAATTAAGGTAATTGAGATTATTAGTGTGCCTAATCTGATTTAATTAATTGAGTTTTGATTAATAAATGTTTCTAAAATGAGAGCTTAAATAATTCAAAGGTATTTAAATTATTCTCAGTAATTTATTTTAATCCAGAAGTGTGTATGGATGTATTTCTAGACTGTTATATTGTACACATGTTATTTTCTTTTTATTTTTCCTTTCCTTTTCTTTTTCCTTTTCTTTTCTTTCCTTTCTTTCTTTTCCTTTCCCGTGCACTCTCTCTCTCTCTTCTTCACTCTCACTCTCCCGCTCACACACACACACACACACTCTCTCTCTCTCTCTCTCTCTCTCTCTCTCGTTTTGTGTCCCAAATCAAACGAATTTTTGAGCCAAAGACGAGTTTCAAAGTGTTTTCAATGTAAAGAGAAGGGTTCGATGTAAGATTACTGGAACAACCTTTCTTGAATCTCAAGTTTTTGAATTTCAAAACTTATTTTTTTGTTCAAATCGGATTTTGATGGTTTTCGAATAAAACTAGAGTAGAAATTGGAGATCTTGGGTTCTTTGGACTTGTTTCAGGACATAGGACCCGGATCTAGTGGTTTTACTTTGAAATATTTAGATTTGGGACTGGATTTGCAGGTTTTTGGACTGGTTTTCGTGAGCTTCTTTCGTCCAGTCGATTCCACCGGTCGACCTGTGCGGTCGACCGGATTGCAGGCTGACCGGTCGACCGGTGTGCACACTACAGGTCAATCGGTAGTGTTGAACTGCTTTGTCACTGGTCGACCAGTGCACACGGGTTTGACCCTGTTTGGCCTGAAAAGTGTTGTTTTGACCCCTAATTTCGGGGAGAGCCCAAATTAGCTTTATTTGGGGACTTGGGATGAAAGGATTAGCATCTTTAATCCCTGATTCGAGATTTAAAACCCTTGGAATGGAATTTGAAGCATGGAAATGGATTAGGGCACACCAATTGGAAATCTTGGTACATAAGTGAAATCGGATTTCTTTAGGAATGAGAATTGATCCTAAAGTGTTTTTTTTTGCATCAGTGATCATTGAGGATTTAGACTGAAGGGCTTGAGGAAGCGGAAGCGAAACAAGGCAACGCTAGTCCCAGGTTTGTTGTGCGAGGTAGGATTTCCATCCCTTTTCCTTGTGAGCCTGTTTTCAAAAAGGATCTTGGCCTTGAAAATGTTTTAAAGAAAGGGATTGGTTTGCCAAAGAAAAACGTTTTAAAAAAAATGACTTGTTTAGTTTATGGAAATCCTTGGCTTGTCCTGTCCATGGAATCCATAGCTTGTCCAGTCATGGACCCTCATGTTTGTTAGCGTTTATGCCCTTAGGAATAAATGTAACAATTTTCTTCGAGACATTTTGACTATTAATAAAGATTTGTTTATTTCATATATCTATGTATTGTCCTCTTTATGTTCATAATAGTTGAATGTATGATAAGCAAACAGAAAGTCTGAGACTGTCATTCTAAATCTTTAGATCATGCATGTAATGTGAAGAACATGCAGAAGACAAGAATCTAAAGATGATAGTCTAAATTTTATGATCCACAATCGAGGGAATAAAGTTGGGCGCTTTATTCATGTTAAGATTGTTATGTTGTCTACTTCCTAACGGAGACGGCTTGTCTTGGTCGTCGGAGGTGGGACTCCATGGGTAGAGACATTGATATAGTTTCTAATGGTGAAATCTATATTGGATCGGACCAAAGATGAATTGTTTTAATTAATAATTCTGTTTGAATAAAACAATTCACTTTTGATTTAATTATATGTTGTCATCTTAATCCCGAGATGGATGATGAACCCGTATACTTGACTTATATCCTTTGATGTACTAAAGGGAGACATCCCGACATTATGTAAAGGTACGCTTGCCGGTGCATTGGGGATATGACTCGTGTATGCGTAGATTCGTTATTCATAGATAGTGGAATCCATAGCTCCTATAAAGAGTCAATGATATCCTCTTATGCATTATCAGTGGATTGAAAAATACGAGCGCTCGGCCATTAGACTACTCTGTGTTATCTAATGGTTTACTGTTTGTAATAGTATGAATAGTGTTTTTCCAATGGTTTGATAATGGAACATAAGATAAATGTAATTGGGAAGGTAAAACAGAACTTAACCTCAAGTCGATTATGGATATCCTATGGGGATGATATACTAATATATTGAGTCATGGACTAGAGCTAATTAGAGCTTTGTAAATACGCTATATGAATCAAGAGTGCAGCTCTAGGCTTTTAGTGGAATAGCGCTAGAGTTTTATAATCATGAGAGACGGACTTGTTGGTTTACAAGTAGCGTTCGATTATAGGAGCTTGATTTATATATGTCCATCGGGTCCCTTTGCTAGCTCACTTAATTTCTGTAACGATATGGTGTATTTCCTACATATTGGTAACTTGTGTTATTTCCGTAAAAAGAGGTTCAAAGTTAATTCATGAGTGATTTATCGGGTGAATTAATTGATAAATTAATTCTAGATAAATTCGTTGAATTATTGTTTTAAGAGTTGTTTAACATGGGAAGACTATTATATGATTTGTTTTGATCGAGGCAATTTCTCTATTGGGTTGCTTGAATCAAAACTGAGGCTCTATGTAAGTTTCCCATGTTGAAAAACTAGAAAAACAACTTTCGCTCGATCTTGACGTGAGGTTGACGGTGGGTAGACCCGGTCATAGGTCGACCGGTCCGGTCGACCGGTGAGGTCGACCGGTGGGTAGACCGATTTGTGAAGGACCGGTCGACCGGTGAGTTATAACGTCTCTGTCTCCGGTCGATCGGTTTACAGCAGCGTAACAGCGTCTTGATGTGGCAAAATCGACTGAAAGTGCGATTAAATCTTTGGGAAACCTAATTGTTACGGAAGTATGACTTCCTAAACAAAGTATAAATAGCCTATTAAGTCACTTTACTCGGATAAATCACTTGAGAGACTTTTGGAGGCTATTGATAAGAGATTCAAGAGGAAAAATTGTTTAATTATCAAGAACAATTTTTCTTTAGCTCTCTTGTGATTGGAAGGAGATTAAGAATACCAAGAGGAGATTAAGCGAAGTGTGCCCACCCGCACACCGATCGTGGAAACGAGAATAGCAAAGAAGACCCGGTTGGTTGAGGCTCTTCCGGTTCTTTGTTTGGGAACGCTTTGATCTGTCGGACGTCTTTGTTTCTGAAATCTTAAAAGGTATGTTTTAGATCTTTTGTATTTATGTTATATAGCATCATGAACATGTTCTTGTTTGGCTTTGATGTTGATTAAAATTTTTAAATTCCGCTGCGCACTCGATGCCATTATTTTCCAACAATTGGTATCAGAGCCATGGTTATTTGTTCATGATTATGCTATGTACATAGATTTGTGATCTAAAAATATCTCTTTTATGCTTGAATTGATATTTTAGAGAGATGGCACTCTAGGTTTTCTATATTATGTTGTTGTCATGAATATATGGTGAATGAATGATTAAATAATTATTATTGGTTATCATTTATAAATTATCAATGATTATTTATTATTTAATTTTTTACCGGTTATGGTTCCTTAGAGTTTAGAATGGTTGTATAGGAATTTGTTCTTTGCAATGTAATTAGATATCGGCCTATCATCGCCGTTAGGGTTTATTTTATTTTCTCTAGTAGAAATTTTGTAAACGGGAAAACGGTATAGAATTTTTTTTATGTAAAATTCTTGGAGGAGATTGAAGATGAAGGAGATGAAGGTATCTAATTTTTCCTTGGTTTATAAAATTGTTTTGTGTTTTGAATAAATTGAAAAACCGCTTTGATTTCTGAAAATCTGGGTTCTCGTCAAGACGGCGGGCACCGTCGACCTCACCGGTCGACCGATTAGTGTAAGGCGGTCGACCGGTAGAGTATAACTACTCTGTCTCCGGTCGACCCGGACCTAACGGACAAGATATACGCTTTTTTGCAGTTTTTTGAGATTTTTTCAAGAAAACATGGAAAATAATTTTATGATAACCGGAATTAGATTGTGATGAAGAATTCAAGGACAACCGGGAAGATTCAAGATGAAGAATCGATATATGTTTCGATTATTCTTTGTAATCTTTAATTTCTTTCTTTTCTCTAGGATGGAACCATAATGTTACGGTTATTATTATTATTATGCTTGTTGCCTAGCTTAATTGCTTTGTATGATTGCATATAATATGATTTGCTATATATGTGATAACATGTCATATAGAATAGGGAGTGCCGCTCATTAAAATTGTTCATGCATATTTCTTAACATAAAACCTTGTTTTCCAAAATATTGAGTGGGTGAGGGTTTTTTGAAGAAAAGACCCATGGCCTCCATCGTTGGTCCGCAGGTAACACATAGTGATACCGACCCCTTGGAAGGGATTCATTATGTACCGGTGTGGATCTCCGAGAGGATAATTTATTTGAGCATATTTTATGGTTGTACACCCTAGGTGACAATTGTAATATATGGATCAAATAGTTGAAACGATGGTTATACCCTCAAGATTAATTTAATTATTAATCTCCCCTAGGAGCTCTGATAATTAAATTAATGGCCAAAGAAAACGATTATCAATATATGCTGGACAGAGATTGATCCGGATGGTATATGTTGATCGGAGGGGATCCGTTTTCCCAATTAAATTTTGCATGATCTCCCCTAGGAGATTTATAAAATTTTGAGTTGGGAATTATCGTTGTAAGGTTGTGATTTTTTTTTCAAGGTTTTGACACACAAACATATTTGTTGCATTATAACATGAATATATGTTTGATTACTAAATGTTTATGCAAGTTTGCTTATACTAGATATATGAATGTTTATTGTAGAGCAAAATGTCTTCTACCGCATTATCATCGATACTTAATAAACACAACTTAACTGGCGAGAATTTTACCGATTGGAAAAGGAACCTAAAGATCGTCCTAACCTTTGAGAAACTAAATTTCGTGAGCCACCTGTTGATCCTCCTAATGAGGTTTTCTTAGCGTATCAACGCTGGAAGGACTCTGACGATATGGCTCGCTGTTATATGATGGCGAGCATGTCCACTGTGCTACAAGCACAACATGAAGATTACATAACTGCTCGTCAGATTATGGATAATCTTGAGGACATGTTCGGTGGCCAAGCCACTGAAAAACGTCGGGAAGCCCTTAGCAACCTCATTAACTGCAGACAGAAGGCTGGGTCTTCCATAAAGGAACATATGTTGTAGGTGATGGGCTATTTGGCTGAAGTTCAGACCAATGGGGCCGACATCGATGCTGAGTCTCAGTTGACCATGATCTTTGAGACTTTGTCGAAGGAGTATATTCCGTTTAGGGCAACGTTCAATCTGAGCGCTAGACATAATATAACCTTGACAGAGTTGATGCAAGAACTCCAAAAGTTCGAGCGGATGATCAAGGGGTCGACTATTGTGGAAGCCAACTTTGCTGAGGCATCTTCTTCCAAACCCCCTTCAGGGAATGGAAAGAAGAAGCAAGTAGCCAAGAAGGAGAGTTCTTCAGTTCCGCCAAACAAGGGCAAGAACAAGAAGAAGAGGAACCCGAACAAGCTTAAATGCTTTCATTGCGGGAAGGTGGGGCACATGAAGAAGAATTGCAAAGACTACCTAGCCGTTAAAGGCAAAGGAGGTGAGTGTGATCTTTTGATTGTGGAAGCATGTCTAGTTGAGGAATCCAGTGACAACTGGGTCATAGATTCTGGAGCAACTAATCATGTATGTGTTTTCTGCGGGGGTTCAAGCAAGCGAGAAGTCTTCTAAATGAAAGCTTCACGTTGAGGATGGGCGATGGAACACTAGTGTTGGCTGAAGCGTGGGAGGCGTCCATCTTTATTTTGATAGTTATAGGAGTTTTTTTTTTTGCGAGACATTTTTATGTTCCTCGGTTTAAGAGGAATCTTATTTACATTGCTTGTTTATTTAAAGATTCTTATTGGTTTCTTTTAATAATAAAGTTGTGATTCGTAAAAACAAGTCTTTTATCTGTGATGGATGGATGCAAAATAATCTATATTTTATCAAACCAAAGATGGACTCACTGCTAAACACTGAAGTTGTTAATAACTCTAAAAGGCTTAAAACTTCTCACTCTAATGAAACATATCTTTGGCATTTGCGACTTGGTCACATTAGCCTTAACAGGATACAGAGGTTGGTAAAGGATGGACGTTCAAGTTCTTTAAAGGTTGAGTCCTTACCCCAATGTGAATCTTGTTTGGAGGGCAAAATGACCAAAAGACCATTTGGATCTAAAGGCAATAGGGCCGAAGGTGTTCTTGAACTTGTGCATAGTGATGTTTGTGGTCCCATGAACATCAAGGCAAGAGGAGGGTATGAGTATTACGTCACTTTTATTGACGATTACTCAAGATATGGTTATGTGTACCTATTGCATCACAAAAGCGAAACTTTTGATAAATTCAGGGAGTTTCGGGCTGAAGTGGAAAAGCAACTGGGTAAACCCATAAAGGCACTTCGATCCGATCGAGGTGGAGAATACCTCTCGATGAGTTCACCGGATACTTATTAGAGAATGGGATTCTATCCCATTTAATCGCACTGGCACTCCCATGAGAATGGTGTAGCCGAGAGAAGAAATAGAACCTTGTTGGACATGGTATGGTCCATGATGAGTTATTCAACATTGCCTATATCTTTCTGGGGATATGCTTTACAAACTGCATGTTATCTTCTGAACAACGTGTCAACAAAGTCGGTTCCTAAAACTCCTCACGAGTTGTGGACGGGCAGGAAGACATCCTTGAACCATATTCACATATGGGGGTGTCCTGGACATGTCCTGGACAAGGAAGCGAACAAGTTGGAAGCACGTTCAGAAATATGCATTTTTGTAGGTTATCCAAGAGGGACGAAAGAGGGTTATTTCTATAATCCCAAGGAAAATAAAGTCGTGGTTTCAACGAATGCAACATTCCTTGAGGAAAGTTACATGAACGACTTTAAGCCTCGTAGCAAAATAGTGCTTGAGGAAATGTCGAGTGACTTAGTCATACCAATTGTTCCTTTGGAAACTGATCCAATCAGAGTAGAAGAGGAAACCCAACAACAAACTAAGGGGCTTCGGCGTAGTGGGAGGATCAGACATGAACCTGAGAGATTCATGGCTAATGGGGAAACTTTTTGGCGAGAATCTCGGAACATGACAGAGATCCTTATACTTACAAAGAAGCTATGGAGGATGTTGATGCAAATCTGCGGACGAAGCCATGAAAGGCGAGATGAAATCTATGGATTTTAATCTAGTCTGGGAACTTGTAGATCTTCCCAATGGGATTAAGCCCATTGGGTGTAAATGGGTCTACAAGAGAAAGAGAAATGCAGAAGGAAAGGTCGAAACCTATAAGGCTAGATTGGTAGCTAAGGGATACACGCAAAAGGAAGGAATCGACTATGAGGAAACCTTTTCACCTGTAGCCATGCTTAAGTCCATCCGCATTCTCTTATCCATTGCGGCTGCTCTCGACTACGAGATCTGGCAAATGGATGTCAAGACGGTGTTCTTGAACGGCCATCTTGAGGAGAGTATCTACATGGTACAACCAGAAGGCTTTGGGGCTAAGGGTCAAGAGGGAAAAGTTTGCAAGTTGTTGAAATCCATTTATGGATTAAAACAAGCTTCCCGTTCTTGGAACAAAAGATTTCACCAAGTGGTCAAGACTTTTGGATTCCAACAGAATATGGATGAACCTTGTGTTTATAAACATATTCAAGATGGGAAAGTGGTTTTTCTTTGTTATATGTTGATGATATTCTACTTATTGGCAATGATGTAGGGGCTTTATCATCGGTCAAAGTTTGGCTTACCAAGCAGTTTGACAAGAAGGACTTAGGAGAAGCTAATTATGTTCTAGGCATTCGAATCTTAAGAGATCGAAAGAACAAAATGATAGCTCTCTCTCGGGCTTCATACATAGATAAAATTCTCGAGAAGTATGCAATGCAGAATTCCAAGAAAGGTGGGCAACCATCTAGGTGCGGAATTACTCTTTCGAGCAGCGATTGTCCCAAGACATCGAAGAAAGAGAATACATGGCGAAGGTGCCTTATGCTTGGCAATCGGGAGCCTTATGTATGCAATGCTTTGTACTCGACCGGACATTTGCCATGCGGTTGGGATTGTAAGTTGATTTGATCGAATCCAGGACCTAACCTTTGGGTTGCGGTCAAGCATATATTCAAGTATCTTTGGAGAACTAGAAATTATATCTTTGGTATATTCGGGAGGATTTAACACCTCTAGGATATCTGATTGATTTTCAATCTTGTTTGGATTCTAGGAAATCGACTTGGTTCATCTTTACTACTCCGGGAGGTGGTTACATGTCATTTGGAGGAGTGTCAAGCAAACTTGCACTTCCGACTCAACGATGGAAGCGAGTATGTGGCAGCTAGTGATGCTTCAAAAAGAAGCGATTGTGGCTCCGCAAATTTTTGATGGATCTTGAAGTTGTTCCTGGTGTGGATAAGCCATTGAGACTATATTGTGATAACAGTGCGGCAATAGCTAACACCAAAGAACCAAGATATCAGAAAATGAGTAAGCACATAGACAAGAAGTATCATGTGATAAGAAGCTTTATTGAAGAAGGGCATGTAGAAATATGCAAAATCGCGTCAGAGGACCCGATGGTTAAAGTAAAGAAAAAAAAATTTACCCGCACATGAACGTAAATTAAAGAGACAATAGTCTAACAACGAATAATGGATTAGACTAAAACTTAGCCCATTAGTAGAGTAGTATAAGGAACAGCGACCACGCCGCGAGGG
Source organism: Morus alba (assembly GCA_012066045.3). Classification (NCBI taxonomy): domain Eukaryota; kingdom Viridiplantae; phylum Streptophyta; class Magnoliopsida; order Rosales; family Moraceae; genus Morus; species Morus alba. The sequence goes on from CP050225.2 coordinate 22,354,911, forward strand.
CGCGGGTCACCACACCTTTCACGACGAAAGGAGAAAGAGCTACATAACCCCTTCAGTTGATACATTTAGATGTATGTGGACCGTTAAACGTCCATGCTAGAGGAGGTTACGAATATTACGTCACTTTTATTGACGACTATTCGAGATATGGTTATGTTTACCTGATGCAACGGAAATATGAAACTTTTGGAAAGTTTAGAGAATTCCGAGCAGAAGTTGAAAAATAATTAGGTAAACCAATCAAGACACTTCGATCAGATCGAGGGGGTGAATACCTGGACCAAGAGTTTCGGGATTTCTTGATTGAAGAAGGTGTGGTATCCCAATTGATCTTTTCGGTACACACCACGGTGAGAATGGTGTAGCCGAAAGGAGAAATCGGACTTTGCTTGACATGATGAGATCAATGTTGAGTTATTCTTCACTGCCTACTTCATTCTGGGGTTATGCCCTAAAAATAGCTGCCTACATTCTGAATAGAGTACCATCTAAGTCTGTACCTACAACACCCTTAGAGTTGTGGTGCGGTCGAAAACCTAGTTTGAGACACGTGCGCATATGGGGGTGTCCATCACATGTGCTGAAGGGAAAGACTGGGAAGTTGGAACCCAAGTCAGAAGTATGTATGTTTGTAGGATATCTCGATGGGACAAAGGGAGGTTTCTTTTATAGTCCTGAAGATCAAAAGGTGTTTGTATTGACAAATGCCACTTTTCTGGAGCATGACTATATGATAGATTTTAAGCCCAGAAGTAAGATAGTATTAGAAGAGTTACTTTCCGATGAGATCGGACCACAATCAACAAGAGTTGTCGGACCACTCATAGAAAAGATCACAGTTCCTAATCAGACTCCTGCAGCACCTCGTCGTAGTGGGAGGGTAAGTAGGTTACCTAACCGTTATACCGGGGAAGCCCAAATCATCACTGCTGATGACGGTAAGGAGGATCCATCGACCTTTAGGGATGCGATGGATGATTCTGATAAGGAAGAATGGCAAGCAGCTATGAAACTTGAGATGGAGTCTATGCACTCCAACTCAGTCTGGCAACTTGTAGATCTACCCGAAGGGGTAAAACCCATTGGATGCAATTGGATCTTCAAGAGAAAGAGAGGAGTGGATGGAAAAGTAGAGACTTATAAAGCAAGGCTAGTGGCTAAGGGTTATACCCAAAAGGAGGAGTTGACTATGAGGAAACTTTCTCGTCGGTAGCCATGCTTAAGTCCATCCGGATACTCCTGGCCATTGCAGCATATTTTGACTATGAGATATGGCAGATGGATGTCAAGACAGCTTTTTTGAATGGCTATCTTGATGAAACCATCTATATGGATCAGCCAGAGGGTTACATAGAGGAAGGCTAACAGCAGAAAGTCTGCAAACTGCAAAGGTCAATTTATGGACTGAAGCAGGCTTCTAGATCATGGAACATCAGGTTTGATGAGGCTGTAAAGTCTTATGGATTTGATCAAAACATTAATGAACCATGTGTCTACAAGTACAAGAAAGAAGAGAAAGTGGTCTTCTTAATTCTTTACATCGATGACATCCTACTCATTGGGAATGATGTGGGAATGATGACAGATGTAAAGAAGTGGTTAGCCAGCCAATTCCAAATGAAAGATTTAGGAGAGGCAAGCTATGTTCTTGGGATCAAGATTATTCGAGATCGCAAGAAAAAGCTTTTAGCGTTATCACAAGCATCTTATATAGACAAAGTGTTGTCTAGGTATTCGATGCAAAACTCCAAGAAAGGGAATTTGCCTTCTAGGCATGGTATTCATCTTTCTAAGGAGCAATGTCCAAAGACCCCCGCAGGAAGAAGATATGAGAAGGTATCCTCACGCTTCTTTTGTGGGAAGCCTTATGTATGCCATGTTGTGTACAAGACGGAGATATACGCTATGCAGTGGGAGTAGTCGATCGCTACGGTCCAACCTGTGATTGGATCATTGGGTTGCAGTAAAGTGTATTCTCAAGTATCTTAGGAGAACGAGAAACTATATGTTGGTATATTCTGGAGAAGATTTGTCTCTCACCGGATACACAGATTCCGATTTCCAATCGGATAGAGATAGTCGACGGTCGACATCTGGATCTGTGTTCACTCTTGGTATGGAGAAGTATAAAGCAAAAGTGTGTTGCTGACTCTACCATGGAAGCTGAATATGTTGCAGCTTGTGAAGCCGCAAAAGAAGCTACATGGCTCAGGAAGTTCTTAACTGATCTGGAAGTTGTTCTAGATATGGATAAGCCAATTAAGCTCTACTGTGACAACAATGGAGCGGTGGCTAATTCAAAAGAACCTAGAAGCCATAAGAGTGCGAAACATATATAAAGGAAATATCACTTGATCAAAGACATTGTGGATAGAGGCGATGTAGCGGTTCTGAAGATCGCGTTAGAGGACAACCTTGCTGACCCGTTCACCAAGACATTGCTGTTAAATGTATTTGATTGGCACTTAGATGGATTTGGGATTAGAGACATGACACACCTGCTTTAGGACAAGTGGGAGATTGTTGGGAATAGTGTCCTGAAAGCATGAGATGTAAAAGGATATTTATTTTTTATTTAATAAAATAGTTTATTCATCATCTTATGTGCATATATTTATGAATATTTTATGAATATCAAATAAAATTCCTTGATTATTTATGTAATCTTAAACATTGTATATAAGTGTTATATACAAGAGGATAATGTTTAAGGATAATAATCAAAAGTAACTGTTCATAATGAATTTAATTAAAGTTCAAAATCTTTAATTAAAACATTATTAATACATGTCATTCCCATTTAGAATGGAACGGTGTTATCCGCACTGTTAATATGGCGAGATATTAAATGAGTGTATTTCGCATAATGAGATTATGTGAAACATGGACACAGACACAATATGAATTTCTAATAATTTCCGTTAAGCATAGAAATTCTAATTGAGTCTACCGATGCTCATATATAGAATGATCTTAATCCTGAGTTCTTAACAAACTCCTATTTATGGATTTATGTCTTTTGATTTACTCGGTACGGATTCTGAAACCCTGAATCCTATTTCTTGTATTTTAGAGACATAATGAAATAGGTGGCTGAGAATGTTATTATACGAGATAGAATCCATTCCTTCTTGAGAGAGAAGCAGATAAATAATTCTCTTGAGTGTTGATTCAGTACTTAGATTAGTAAGAGCGCTCTGGTTCATAAATGTGTTTTATGAATCACTATACATTAGAGAATCAATGGTACTCAAGGATAAAGATGTAATTAGAGAGGTTAACGGATTCTACCTGACTCTAATTATGAATTATTTATGGAGGATTGATCTATATGCAATGACTATATCAAATGGACACTTCACAGTTTAGAAGTAATTAATGTCTATAATTCTGAGAGTCCAATTCCAAGTTTATAGTGGAGTAACTATTGGAATTAATAGAATTAATTAATTAATTAAAGTGTTTAATTAATTATTAATTTTATTGGAGCTCAGAATTATAGGTCCATTAGTCCCGCGTCGTCCTTGTAATTCTACCGAGACACAAAGGGCAAAATAGGAATTTTAGAATTACGAATTCTAAAATTAAATACTCAAAGAATAGTTAATTGAGAATTAATTATTATTTAAATAATGAGATTATTTAAATTTGAATTTGAACATATCTAGATTTATCCATTTAAACTTATTTGATATCGTTGTTTAATTTAGAATTCAAATTAATTTAAGTTTGACTTAAATTGAATTTGAATCTAAATTAAAATTGACTATCTTGGATAAAGGATAAAATCTCTTCCTTCTCTATTCGATTTTGGCGCCACACACACGGGGATAAATCCCTAGGGTGGCGGCCATCAAAGAGATAGGGGAAGGGATTTTTGTTCAAAATTCAAAATTGGAGATAAGGATTTGATTCTATTTTGAAGTTTGACTTCTACTCTTTAAATATGAGATAGATAGAAAATTGTAAGAACAATTTTTGAAACATATTTTCAGCCCTAAAAAAGAGGTGTGGCGAAATTCTCATAGAGGAAAAATTGAGAGCAAAATTCTTCTCCAATAATTCCACATCGTGCATGCGTTGGTGTTTGTGGAAATTCGAGTGTTTTGAGAATCTGTTTTTGTCTCATGTGTGCCCACACACACGTCTCACGATGGAATCAAGGAATTGACGTGGAAGACTTTGGTGTTCTAAACACAAAGCTTGAAGCTAGGACTGTTCGTGGTCAAAGAAATTCAAGATATCATCCGAGTCGGCTACAAGGTATTTTTCCGGTTGATCCTTGAATGTTATAAATTAATGAGATTAATTTATTCGTGCATAAATTAATATAATCTATAGAGTATCTCAAAAGTTTTATGAAAATTTTTGTTATACACGATCCGCCTTTCCACTGCGTTTCCGCCGCCGAATTCGATTCGGCCACCTACATATTCAAGATGGGAAAGTGGTTTTTCTACTGTTGTATGTTGATGATATTCTACTTATTGGCAATGATGTAGGGGCTTTATCATCAGTCAAAGTTTTGCTTACTAAACAGTTTGACATGAAGGACTTAGGAGAAGCTAATTATGTTCTGGGCATTCGAATCTTAAGAGATTGAAAGAAGAAAATGATAGCTCTCTCTTAGGCTTCATACATAGATAAAATTCTCGAGAAGTATGCAATGCAGAATTTCAAGAAAGGCGGGCAACCATCTAGGTCTGGGATTACTCTTTCGAACAGTGATTGTCCCAAGACATCTGAAGAAAGAGAATACATGGCGAAGGTGCCTTATGCTTTTGCGGTCGGGAGCCTTATGTATGCAATGCTTTGTACTCGACCGGACATTTGCCATGTGGTCGGGATTGTAAGTCAATTTCAGTCGAATCCAGGACCTAACCACTGGGTTGCGGTCAAGCATATATTCAAGTATCTTCGGAGAACTAGAAATTATATGCTGGTGTATTCCGGGGAGGATTTGACACCTCTAGGATATGCAGATTCGGATTTTCAATCCTGTTTGGATTCTAGGAAATCAACTTGGGTTCTGTCTTTACTCCGGGAGGTGGTTACATCGTTTGGAGGAGTGTCAAGCAAACTTGCACCGACTCAACGATGGAAGCCGAGTATGTGGCGGCTAGTGATGCTTCAAAAGAAGAAGTGTGGCTCGCAAATTTTTGATGGATCTTGAAGTAGTTCTGGTGTGGATAAGGCATTGAGACTATAATGTGATAACAATGCGGCAATAGCTAACACCAAAGAACCAAGATATCGGAAAATGAGTAAGCACATAGGCGAGGAAGTATCATGTGATAAGAAGCTTTATTGAAGAAGGGCATGTGGAAATATGCAAGATCGCGTCAGAGGACAATATGGCTGATCCGTTCATGAAGGCCCTGTCGGCTAAGGTCTTCGAGAAGCATGTCAAGCCTATGGGGATGCGTAGCATGTCATATTTACTCACTTAAGTGCAAGTGGGAGATTGTTAGCGTTTATGCCCTTAGAAATAAATGTAACAATTTTCTTTGAGACATTTTGACTATTAATAAAGATTTGTTTATTTCATACATCTATGTATTGTCCTCTTTATGTTCATAATAGTTGAATGAATGATAAGTAAACTGAAAGTCGAGACTGTCATTCTAAATCTTTAGATCATGCATGTAATGTGAAGAACATGCGGAAGACAAGAATCTAAAGATGATAGTCTAAATCTTATGATCCACAATCGAGGGAATAAAGTTGGCCGCTTTATTCATGTTAAGATTGTTATGTTGTCTACTTCCTAACAGAGACAGCTTGTCTTGGTCGTCAGAGATAGGACTCCATGGGTAGAGACATTGATATAGTTTCTAATGGTGAAATATATATTGGATCGGACCAAAGATGAATTGTTTTAATTAATAATTCTATTTGAATAAAAAAACTCACTTTTGACGAATTATATGTTGTCATCTTAATCCTGAGATGGATGATGAACCCGTATACTCGACTTGTATCCTTTGATGTACTAAAGGGAGACATCCTAATATTACGTAAAGGTACACTTGCCGGTGCATTAGGGGTATGACTTGTGTATGCGTAGATTCGTTATTCATAGATAGTGGAATCCATAGCTCCTATAAAGAGTCAATGATATCCTCTTATGCATTATCAGTGGATTGGAAAATACGAGCGTTCGACCATTAGACTACTCTGTGTTATCTAATGGTTTACTGTTTGTAATAGTATGAATAGTATTTTTCCAATGGAATGATAATGGAACAAAAGTCGATTATGGATATCCTATGGGGATGATATACTAATATATTGAGTCATGGACTAGAGCTAATCAGAGCTTTGTAAATATGCTATATAAATCGAGAGTGCAGCTCTAGGCTTTTAGTGGAATAGCGCTAGAGTTTTATAATCATGAGACGGACTTGTTGGTTTACAAGTAGCGTTGTGATTATAGGAGCTTGATTTATATATGTCCATCGGGTCCCTTTGCTAGCTCACATAATTTCCTGTAACGATACGGTGTATTTCCTACATATTGTTAACTTGTGTTATTTCCGTAAAAGCGGTTCAAAGTTAATTCATGAGTGGTTTATCGGGTGAATTAATTGATAAATTGATTCTAGATAAATTGGTTGAATTATTGTTTTAAGAGTTGTTAAATATGGGAAGACTATTATATGACTGTTTTGATCAGGCAATATCTCTATTGGGTTACTTGAATCAAAACTGAGGCTCTATGTAAGTTTCCCGTATTGAAAAACTAAGAAAATAATTTTCGTTAGTGCAGACTGGTCGACCGGTCCGGTCGACCGATCAGTGAAGACAGGTCAACCGGTGAGCTATAACGTCTCTGTCACCGGTCGACCGGTTGCAATGTAAAATACATGTTGACGTAGCAAAATCAACTCTGGAGGCGATGAGAACTTTGTGAAACCTAATTGTTACGGAAGTATGACTTCGTAAACACTATAAATAGCCTATTAAGTTACATTACTCATTAGGTCACTTGAGAGACTTTTTGGAGGCTATTGATAAGAGATTCCAGGAGGAAAATTTATTTAATTAGCAAGAAGAATTTTTCTTTGGCTCTCTTGTGATTGGGAGGAGATCAAGAATACCAAGAGGAGATTAAACGATGTGTGCCCACCCGCACACCGATCGTGGAAATGAGAATAGCAAGGAAGACCAGTTGGTTGAGGCTCTTCTGGTTGCTGTTTGGAAGGCTTAGATCTGTCAGACGTGCAGTTTGCTGAAATCTCAAAAGGTATGATTTAGATCTTTAGTATTTATGTTATATAGCATCATGAACATGTTCTTGTTTGCCTTTGACATTGATTAAAATTTTTTAAATTCTGCTGCGCACTCGATGCCATTATTTTCCAACACCTCATGGCTTGCCCAGTCATGTGGCCCGCGGCTTAAGTAGTTCGTGGGGTCATATTAACGATTTCATAATGTTAAATGAATAATTTCTTAAGATAAGAGATCTTGTGAATCAGTAAGAGAGTCTATAGCTGTAAGCCTAGATAGGTTGCGAAGAGTGCATCCTCGGGGGCAGAACCTGAAACTCGGTCCGGGTAGGCGAGGCACTTTGTTAGGTAAGTAATTTGTACTAATTACTTGTTGGAGCCTGTAATACGGTTATTTTCAGTTATATTTCCTTTGAGAAAAAGGATGTGAGGTTCAGCTGTTCTGTCGGACTGAATGTCTTATTTTATTTAGTTATTCATTTATTTATTTATCGCTCATTTATCTATTAATTTATTTTAAGTATTTCAAATTATATCCCATTGGGCCTTTCACTCACGTTTCATTATTTTAAATGTTAAACCCTCGCAGGAGACTCTAGGAGCGGTCTTGGGGTAGCTGGAGATTACTCTTTGTTGGATCGAGTGAGGATTGTGTTATCCTCTTGAGCAAATGTAAGGAATTTGAGAAATTCTGTAAACTTAACTAATATTTAGATTTACTAGACTGTGGATGATGTCTGTTGTAATGGTTTATTTACCTGAACATGTATGTACGATACTATATGTCCTGTGGGGTGGAGCCTTGTGTGTCAGAGGCTCCTGGATTATGTAGATTATTTATATTCTAATGCAGCTAAGTGTGGGACCCGGTTGGGGATTTGCTTTATTAATCCCTAATCGAGCTCCACGTCACCCACCGTGTCTGGGGGCGTGACAGGAGTGGTATCAGAGGTTTAGGTCAAGAACCCCAGGATTGTACATGCATGTGTGACATCTGTTATCCACTGAACAGTCTAGTTTTATTTCTGTTGATAGAAAATGGTGCCTGGCCGCAGATTAGGTAACCCGCCGGAACAACCGAATCAAGGATTCTTTGATGCCATGTTTACTGCCTTTCAAGGCATGGCCACTAAAGCTCGGAATGAGCGACCGGCTGGGGATCGGAAACAGGAATATTTCCGGGGAATTCAAAGCAGCGCCTATCCCCTCGTTTAATAGTGAGGAGGACCCGGGAAGGCGAGTTGGATTGACTCCATAGTTAAGCACTTGAGTACTATGGGAGTTCCGGATGAATCTTGGGTGGAATTTGCGGTGTACAAGATGGAAGGGTTTGCAAACACTTGGTGGAAACAGTCAAGAGGAGGATGGATGTCACAGGATGACACCTGGGAAGAGTTCGAGGTGATGTTCAATGATCGGTACTTCCCTCCGAGTTATAGGGAAGAAAAACCTTTGGAATTCATGTCATTTGCAAAGAAGGTGACATGTCCGTGAGGGAATATGAGGCTAGGTTTAATGACCTATCCCGGTTTGCGCCATCTCTAGTGGAGTCTCAAGACATGAGATGTCTCAAGTTTGAGGGGGCCTCAAGAACTCTTTGAGGAGATCCTTGGTGGCTCTAAGACTTGAACTTCGGGATTTGGTAGTCTAAGCTACAAGGGTGGAACAGATAACCGGCCTATCGCCAAAGTAAAGAAGAAGAAGCGGGTCTCTCTCGTAGACCCTCTGCTTCAGCGCACACTCGGTTTGTGGACCACAGGAGTGGTAGAAGAAACCGCAATCGACGTGGCAAGTGGTGGCGTGGTTCTTCCGGGAGTGACAGAATGCACCGACGGGCCCAAGTGTCACCATTGTGGGCGTGGGCCATATTAGGAGGAATTGTCCTAATCGGCCGCCGCTCAACAAGCCCAAAGTGACACTTCCTATAGCCAAGAAGGGCCGCCACAGTACATGCCGCCATATCACCGCAACATATGCCATACCCTCCTGCCCGACCTATCACCGCCTCAAGATACAGTTCGGCCTCAGCGCCGAGACCGACAACCACCTCCGCCACAACAAGATAGACCTCCTCGTGTCTAATGTTGGTGACAGAGGGAAGGGAAAAGTACAGGACAAGTTTTTATACCTGGCGGGAGGCAGATCTGGAGGTCGAGACCCAAAGAACGCGGTGGTTGAGGGTATGATTCTAATCTCTCATTCTTTTGCTCACGTATTATTTGATCAAGGGTGCCACACACTCGTTTATATCAAGTTCTTTTGTTCGGACTTTGAAACCGAAATCTGAAAACCTAGAAGTCCCGATGACTTTGAACTCCCCACCTGGGATGTGTGGAGGTGATGAGTGTGTGTAAGTCGTGTGAAATCACGATCGGTGGTGAGCGATTGAGAGCAGACTTGATTATCCTTCCGATGACCCCTGTTTGATGTGGTGCTTGGAATGGATTGGTTGTCAAGGTGCAGTGCAATTGTTGATTGCTACCGTAGGAAGGTGACATTGGTGACGGATTCGGAACCGTGATTGTTTATCAAAGGCAGAGATGAACCCGGTCCTTGGGGAACGATAATGTTGAAGTACAACGTTGGGGACGGAAGAATCTAGCATGTTTCTCCTCCCTTCTTGTCTTAGAAGGTGAATCAAGTGAGCGGAGATAGTGCGAGGAATCCTCGTGGTGGATGAATTTGCAGATGTATTTCCTGAGGATCTACCTGGTTTGCCACCAGATCGGGAGATTGAATTCTGCATTGATTTGGTTCCAGGAACGGCACCTATTTCCATTCCTCCATACCGGATGGCTCCGGCGGAGATGAAGGAATTGAGAACACAGCTTGGAGAGCTGGCCGAGAAGGGATATATCCAGAATAGTATTTCCCCTTGGGGTGCACCGGTGCTATTTGTGAAGAAGCACGACGGATCTCTTCGGTTGTGCATTGACTACCGACAATTGAATAGGGTAACTGTGAAGAATAAGTACCCACTGCCGAGGATCGATGAATTGTTCGATCAGTTGGGTGGATCACAGTTCTACTCTAAGATTGATTTGAGGTCCGGGTACCACCAATTGAAAATCGGGGAGGAGGATATTCAAGATCGCCAGAACTCGGTATGGGCACTTCGAGTTTACGGTAATGCCGTTTGATTGACAAATGCCCCGCCGCATTCATGGATTTGATGAATCGGTTTTTTCGGCCGTATTACTTGGATCGGTTTGTCATCGTGTTCATTGATGACATCTTGGTGTATTCGAAGACTTGGGAAGAACATCATGACACCTTAGGATTGTTCTTGGACCCTTCGAGAACACCGGTTGTATGCGAAGAAGGAGAAGTGTGACTTCGGTTGTATGAAGTTCCTTGGACATGTAATTTACGGACAAGGAATTTCCGTCGATCCTTCTAAGGTCGAGACTGTAGCTTTCTGATGGGAAAGGCCGAAGAATGTGGCAGAGATTCAAGCTTTCTCGGACTCGCGGGGGTATTAGGCGTTTTGTGAAGGACTTCTCAAGTATCCCGCATCGATGACTCGGTTGACCAAGAAAGAAGTCGATTCGAGTGGGATGTTTGAATGTGAACATGCCTTTCGTGAATTGAAGGCAAGGTTGACAAGTGCACCGATTACGATGATCCCTAATACCGAGGAGCCATACGAGGTGTACTCTGACGCCTCGGGGTTGGGCTTGGTTGTGTCTTGATGCAAGGCGGACACGTAGTAGCTTACGATCTCGCCAATCGAGACCAAGACGAGCGAAACTACCCCACGCATGACTTGGAGTTAGCGGTAATATTTGCTCAAGATATGGAGATGTTATCTCTATGGAGCAAGATTTCAGTGTCTTTTTCGATCATAAGAGTCCAAGTACTTGTTTACTCAGAAAGATCCGAACCTCAGGGAGAGGAGATGGGTAGAGTACATGGAAGATTATGACTTCACCCTGCAGTATCATCCTGGAAAAGCTAATGTGGTGGCTGATGCCCTTAGCAGGAAAACGTCAGGAACTCTTGCGTCATTAGCTTTGGAGGATTGGAAGAGAACTGAAGTGGTAAGTGAGTATGATCTTCAGTACCATGAGGATTATAACCAAGTTGTGGTGTATAATCTGATTTCCACACCAGCTCTTGTGCAAGAAGTTAAGCAGAATCAATGGCAGGATCCACACCTCCAAGGAATTTGGATTCGGATCCAGAATGGAGAACAATTTGAGGATTGGAGAATCCGGGAGGATGGAGCCTTGTATTTCTGAAACCGCCTCGCTGTTCCTAAGGCGGGTGAGGTAAAGAAGATGATTCTGCATGAAGCTCACAAATCGAGGTACGCCATTCATCCGGTAGTACCAAGATGTACCAGGACTTGAAAAAGACAAGACTTGGTGGAGAGGCATGAAGAGAGATGTTCGTGAGTACGCCCCGGAATGCGTGACTTACCTCCGAGTTAAAGCCGAGCACCGTGGCCGGGAGAGTTGTAACCTCTTCCCTGTCCCGAATGGAAATGGGAGCACATCACGATGGATTTTTCCGATGGGACTACCGAGAACCGAGATGAGGCACGATGCCATCCGGGTGGTGGTTGACAAAGTTGATTTAAGTTCTGCGCACTTCATACCGCTTCGCGCGACGTATTCTCGGAAGGTTCCGCTGTAATTGTACCGAGCACATCGTGAGGCTACACGGGTGCCACCGTCTATCATGTCCGATCGTGACACGCGTTTCAATGCAAGGTATTTTGAGAAGTTTCCAGGAAGCCATGGGAACAGAGTTGAACTTCAAGACAAAGATTTCATCCTCAGACGGATGGACAATCGAAAAGAGTTATTCAGATTACGGAGGATATGCTTCGTGCTTGTATTCTGGATTTTGGCGGAATCGGAAGAAATACATTCATTTAGTTGAGTTTGCGTACAACAACAAATTTATCAGGCCAAGTCGGTATGGCACCGTTTGAGGGCGTTGTATGGTCGTCCTTGTAGGTCACCTGTTTGTTGGTTGGAACCAGAGGATAGACTTACAACTGGACCGGATGTCATTCAAGAGAACAATGAGAAGATAGCTGTAATTCGAGAACGTCTGTTGACAGCTCAAAGTCGTCAGAAGAGCTATGCTGACAGGAGGCGTAGGCCTTTGGAATTTCAAGAAGGCGACTTTGTCTTGTTGAAGGTTTCTCCACGCAAGGGAGTTACTCGGCTTGGTGTGAAAGGAAAACTCGCACCGAGGTATGTGGGACCATTTCCGATCGTGCAACGAGTCAGAGTGGTGGCGTACCGGTTGGCTTTACCGCCTGAGTTATCTCACGTGCATGACGTGTTTCATGTCTCCATGCTTCGGAAATGTCAGCCTGAGCCAGAAGCAGTTCAGATTCTTGACAGGAAGATGAAGAGTCTGCGTCATCGTGAGATTCCGCTAGTGAAAGTGCTGTGGCAGCACCATGGTGTTGAGGAAGCAACATGGGAGCTTGAAACGACGATGCAGGAACGTTATCCGCATCTGTTTGCACTTTGAGGCTAGTTTTAATTTCGAGGACGAAATTGCCTAAGGGGGGTGGAGTCAGTAACACCTCGAAGAATTAATTGAGATTAATTAAGGTAATTAAGATTATTAGTGTGCCTAATCTGATTTAATTAATTGAGTTTAAATGATTCCAAGGTATTTAAATTATTTCAAGAATTTATTTTAATCCGTATGTGTATGGGCGCATTTACGATTTATCATTTTACACGTCATTTTCTTTTATTTTTCCTTTTCTTTTCTTTTCTTTTTCTTCCTTTTCTTTCTTTCCTTTCTTTCCTTCCCCGTGCACTCTCTCTCTCTCTCTCTCTCTCTCTCTCTCTCTCTCTCTCTCCTTCACTTTCCCGCTCACTCACACTCTCTTTCTCTCTCTCATTTTGGTCCCAAATCGAACGGGTTTTGAGCCAAAGAGTGATTTCAAAGAGTTTTCCACATCAAGAGAAGGATTCAAGGTAAGATTACTGAAAGAATCTCTCTTGGATTTCAAGTTTTTCGGATTTAAAACTTACTTTTGGTTCAAAAACGGATTTTGATGGATTTGGAGTGAAACTAGGGTAGAAATTGGAGATCTTGGGTTCTTTGGACTTGTTTTAGGACCTAGAACCTGGATCTAGTGGTTGTCCCTTGAGATTTTGTGATTTGGGACTGGATTTGCAGGTTTTGGACTGATTTCCGCGAGTTTTCGCGAATCGAAATGTCCACCGATAACGACCGCATCGGTCGACCGGATTTTGTTGAGGCCACCGCCGACCGGACGATCGATCGGAGTGCACACCACCGCCGACCGGTGGTGATGCACTCCTCTGTCTCCGGTCGACGGTGTACACGGGGTTTGACCCTGTTTGGCCCTGAAATTGTCGTTTTGACCATTGTTTTCGGGGAGAACCCAAATTAGCTTCATTTGGGGACTTGGGATGAAAGGATTAGTATCCTTAATCCCGATTTGATATTTAAAACCCTTGGAATGGAATTTGAACATGAAATTTGATTAGGGCACACTAATTGGAAAATCTTGGAATATGATTGAGATTGGATTACTTTAGGACCGAGGATTGATCCTAAAGTGTTATCTTGTATCGATGCTTTGTGGATTCAGGATTGAAGGGGCTTGAGGAAGCGGAAGCCGGAAAAGGGCAACGCTAGTCCCAGGTTTGATTGTGCGAGGTAGGATTTCTATCCCTTTTCCTTGTGAGCCTGTTTTCAAAGAAGGTTTTGGCCTTGAAAATGTTTTAAAGAAAGGGATTGATTTGCGAAAGAAAAATGTTTTAAAAACCATGGCTTGTTAGTTTATGGAAATCCTTGGCTTGCCCTGTCCATGGAATCCATAGCTTGTCTAGTCATGGAACCTCATGGCTTGTTCAGTCATGGTGCCCGCGGCTTGAGTAGTTCGTGGGGTCTTATGAACGATTTCATAATGTTAAACGGATGATTTCTTAAGATAAGAGATCTTGTGAACTGGTAATAGAGTCTATTGCTGTAAGCCTAGATAGGATGCGGAGAGTGCATCCTCGGGGGCAGAACCCAAAACCGGTCCGGTAGGCGAGGCACTTGGTGAGGTGAGTAATTTGTACTAATTACTCATCAAGCCTATGTAATCTGATTAGTTTCTGTTATATTTCCTTTGAGAAAAAGGATGTGAGGTTCCTACTGTTCCGCCGAAATTTGAATGTCTTATTTTATTCATTTCGCGCTTATTTATTTATTCGTTTATTTAAATTATTTCAAATTATATCCCACTTGGGCCTTTCGCTCATGTTTCAAATGTTTAAACCCCTCCTAGGAGATTCAAGAGCGGTGCATCGAGGCGAGTTGTGCTACGGATCGAGCAAGTGAGGATTGTGTTATCCTCTTGAGCAAATGTAAGGAAATTGAGAAAGGTTATGTAAATTTATTTAATATTTGGATTTACTAGACTGTGGATGATGTCTGTTGTAATGGTTTATTTACCTGAACATGTATGTATGATACTGTATGTCCTGTGGGGTGGTGCCCTGTGTGCAGCTAAGTGTGGGACCCGGTTGGGGATCTGCTTTATTAATCCCTAATCGAGCTCCACGTCACCCACCCCGGTTGGGGGGGTGTGACAGTAGTCTAATGGCCGAGCGCCCGTATTTTCCAATCCACTGATAATGCATAAGAGGATATCATTGACTCTTTATAGGAGCTATGGATTCCACTATCTATGAATAACGAATCTACGCATACACGAGTCATACCCCCAATGTACCGGCAAGCGTACCTTTACATAATGTCAGGATGTCTCCCTTTAGTACATCAAAGGATACAAGTCAAGTATACGGGCTCATCATCCATCTCAGGATTAAGATGACAACATATAATTCGTCAAAAGTGAATTGTTTTATTCAAACAGAATTATTAATTAAAACAATTCATCTTTGGTCCGATCCAATATAGATTTCACCATTAGAAACTATATCAATGTCTCTACCCATGGAGTCCCTCCTCCGACGACCAAGACAAGCCGTCTCCGTTAGGAAGTGGACAACATAACAATCTTAACATGAATAAAGCGCCCAACTTTATTCCCTCGATTGTGGATCATAAGATTTAGACTATCATCTTTAGATTCTTGTCTTCCGCATGTTCTTCACATTACATGCATGATCTAAAGATTTAGAATGACAGTCTCAGACTTTTTGTTTGCTTATCATACATTCAACTATTATGAACATAAAGAGGACAATACATAGATATATGAAATAAATAAATCTTTATTAATAGTCAAAATGTCTCGAAGAAAATTGTTACATTTATTCCTAAAGGCATAAACGCTAACACGAGTACCTTGGGTCAAATTTCTCATATTCAACCCATTTCTCTTGGGTATCTCAATAGTCAATTTCTTTTTTTGAAATTTTCATTTTAAACGATCCAGAATTGCCTAAAACGCGTACCCTCGCGGTACACATTTTTTTCGCAGTTTCCCGCTTTAACTGACTCGGGAAAATTCTGTTTCAGGAACTTTTGTCATTTTCCTTACTTCTAATATTTTTACTCTTTTTCTAACTGGCCATTTGGTCATTTACCGAATATTTCAGTTTTTCATAACTAAAATATACCTGTTAAAATTTCTAAGTTTTAACCGATATTTCACTATTCACAACTGATATTTACGAATTTTCTCTGTAAAAATATTCGTATTATAACTTTACACTTTCGGGTGATTTTACCCCGCATATAAAGTTTCTGCATAACACTTTCCTGATTACATCAATATTTCTACTACTTTCTGTTCTGGGAAGAATTACGATCAAATACCGGACTATCCGAATTTGACTTAAAATTTTGCCGGTCATTACATTCACTCCTCCTTAAGAAATTTTTGTCCCGAAAATCAAAACAACTGGGGGTACTTCTATCTGACCTCTTCTTCTACTTCCCAAGTGGCTTCTGCAACATTGTGATTTTTCCCTTTGCACTTTAACCATTGGGATACTATGACTTATAAGTTTCCTTTCTTATTTGGCTAGAATTTGGACTCGTTGTTCCTCATAGGACAAATCTTCGTGAACCTGGATAGGCTCATGCTTTAACACGTGTGATGGATCCGAGATATACTTCGGAGCATTGCTACATGAAACACACTGCTTGTAATCAAGCCAACTCTGGCGGTAGAGCTAGTCGGTAAGCTACCTTTCCTACTCTTTCAATGATCTCGAAAGGCCCTATGTAACGTGGGCTCAGCTTACCTTTCTTCCCAAAACGCATCACACCCTTCATTGGTGTGACTTTTAGGAATACGGAGTCCCCTACAGAAAATTCCAAGGGTCTCCGTCGTTTATCTGCATAACTCTTCTATCGGCTCTGAGCCGTCTCTAATCTTCTACGGATCTTTTGCACTGTCTCAATGGCCTCTTGAACAAATTCCGTCTTGTGAAGCTACTTTTCCCGAGTGTCATACCAATGAACTGGGGATCTACACTTCCTTCCGTAAAGTGCTTCATACGGGGCCATGCCGATGGAAGCTTGGTAACTATTATTATACGAGAATTCGATCAATGGCAACTTCATACTCCATGCGCCCTTGAAATCCATTGCGCATGCATGAAGCATATCTTCTAGGGTCTGAGTGGTTCTCTTTGACTGCCCATCCAACTGGGGATGAAACGCTATGCTATAGCGTAATTTTGACCCCATCGCTTCCTGAACACTTCTCCAAAAATTGGAGGTAAATCGGTTGTCTCTGTCCGACACTATACTAACTGGTACTCCATGTAGCTTTACTACCTTAGCCACGTATAGCTCAGCTAACCTCTCTAAGGAGTAAGTTATCTTGATCGGAATGAAATGCGCTGATTTCGTTAGCCGATCCACGACTACCCAAATGGCATCGTATCCCTCACTGGTTCTTGGAAGTCCGGTCACAAAGTCCATGGCTAAGTGTTCCCACCTCCATTCTGGGATCTCTAGTGGCTGTAAGCTTCCAGCTAATCTCTGATGTTCTTCTTTGACCTTCTGGCATGTTAAGCAGTGACTAACATAGTCAACTATGTCATTCTTCATTCGCCTCCACCAAAAATGTTGTTTCAAATCTTGATACATTTTGGTGGCACCTGAAATGTCGGAATATGGCGTGTTTTGCGCTTCCATGATATCGCTTCTTGATCCCCTCTTGATCCAGTGCACAAATTCTTCTTTGGTATAGGAGAATTCCGTCCTTTGAAAGGTTGAAGTTCTACCTTGCATTTTCTACTATCTCCTTCTTGTATCCATCCATAATTGGATCACCTTTCTAAGCTTCTCGTATCTCGTCCGGTAGCACAGGTTGCAGCCTCAGAGAAGCTAACTTACCAGATATTAATTCGAGGTCTAGGAGATTAATCTCTTGTTGAAGCTGCTTGGGCAACAATTCGGTCTCCACTGGAGTCCGTAGTCTTTGAGTTTCGCTCAAAGCGTCGCTACTCGATTGGCTTTACCGGATGGTAAAGGATTTCACAATCGTAGTCCTTCACAAGTTCAAGCCATCGTCTTTGTCTCATATTAAGCTCCTTCTGCGTGAAGAAGTACTTTAGGCACGATGGTCCGTATAAATTTGGCATTGAACCCCATATAGGTAGTGCGCCATAACTTGAGCACAAAAACTACTGCGGCTAACTCAAGATCATGCGTTGGGTAATTACGCTCGTGTCCTTTAGTTCCGAGATGCGTAAGCAATGACCTTGCCATTTTGCATCAACACGGCTCCTAGTCCACATCTTTGAGGCATCCTTTGTAGATGTCAAATGTTTCTCCCTCTTCTGGGATTGTGAGTACTGGAGCACTAATTAATCTTCTTTTGATCTCTCTGAAGCTCTGTTCACATCCATCTGTCCATTCATACCTTCTATCTTTTCTGGTTAAGGCAGTGAGAGGAGCTGCAAGACGAGCAAATCCCTCCACAAACCTTTTGTTCTCGTTCTGGTTGAAAAACTACCTTTTTCTTTCTATAGTCTATTGTAGCATTATACTTTCCTAGAAAATCCATTCCTAGGATCACATCATAATCTACTAAGTTCAGTACAACTAGGTGCGCACTTAGTTTCTCCGCACTATCTCTCTTTGATACGTGGCGTAACCGGTGACTAGACAACAATACATCACACGATGGTAGTCTTTGTCTTAAAAGGCTTGCCCTATCCTCTCTTGAGGATGTAGTATTCGTTTAACAAATTCTACTGATGCAAATGTATGTGCGGCCCATGAATCAAATAATGCTCGTACAGGGACACGGGCAACAGTAAGCTGACCTGTCACTATGTTAGACGTGCCTGCCTCAGCTTCCTCCTTAGTGTGTGTTATTAAGTGAGCATTGGCCTATGGAGCAGCTTCTACTCTGTTCAGCTGAGGGGTCGAGAATAGCCTCTGCAATTGCATGGCGTGAAATTGTGGAACTGGTGGCCTTTGTGGAGCCGTTCCAGGAGATCCTGCTTTGAACAGACACTGCCTTGCATAATGTCCCTTATGTCCACACGTATAGCATACATCTGTGCCGGCTTTACATTCTCCGGAGTGTTTCTTTCCATAGGTCAGGCAGATAGGAACACTAGGACTGATATACTAGTCCTACTTTTGTTGGGGGTTTCGCTGATTCTGATTGCGATTCCCTTTCCTCTTGCTGGGGTTTTGCTAGTTCCCCTGTCCAAGTTTCGATCCCTAGTCGCCACGGCTTCCTTGGCTTTGCAAATTAGCACCGGAGATCTACTTAGTGGGTGCCTGTGCCTTTTCTTTCTGTTTCTTCTTGTCTTCCCACATCTTAGCCCGTTCCTCTCTAGATTTTGCAATGTTATGCTCTGCACGTATTGCCCGATTAACTAGATCGGCTACCGTGGTTGGTGGATACTCCCCACTTTCCAATTTACTTAATGGCCGAGTGCTTGTATTTTTCAATTTACTGATAATGCATAAGAGGATATCATTGACTCTTTAGAGGAGCTATGGATTCCACTATCTATGAATAACGAATCTACGCATACACGAGACATACCTCCAATGTACTGGTAAGCGTACCTTTACATAATGTCAGGATGTCTCCCTTTAGTACATCAAAGGATACAAGTCAAGCATACGGGTTCATCATCCATCTCAAGATTAAGATGCCAACATATAATTCGTCAAAAGTGAATTGTTTTATTCAAACAGAATTATTAATTAAAACAATTCAACTTTGGTCTGACTCAATATAGATTTCACCTTTAGAAACTATATCAAAGTCTCTACCCATGGAGTCCCACCTCCGATGCCCAAGACAAGCCATCTCCGTTAGGAAGTAGACAACATAACAATCTTAACATGAATAAAGCACCCAACTTTGTTCCCTCGATTGTGGATCATATGATTTAGACTATCATCTTTAGATTCTTGTCTTCTGCATGTTCTTCATATTATATGCATGACCTAAAGATTTAGAATGCCAGTCTTAGACTTTTAGTTTGTTTATTATACATTCAACTAATATGAACATAAAGGGAACAATACGTAGATATATGAAATAAATAAATCTTTATTAATAGTCAAAATGTCTCAAAGAATATTGTTACATTTATTCCTAAGGGCATAAACGTTAACCCTCTGCTTCCTAGGGTCCTCCCTCACTATTAAAGGTGGGGATATGTGCACGCCTAAACTCCCAAAAGTAACTCTACTTCCTGTCCTCGGCCGGTTGCTCATTCTGAGCTCAAGTGGCCATGCCTTGAAAAGCAGCATACATGGCATCCATGAACTCTTGGTTCTATGGAGCCGGGTTGTTAACCAACCTACGACGCGGCGGCATCTTATTTATCTGAAAGAAATTAGGGCCCGTTCACTTCGTTGATTTGAGTTTTTAATTTGAGTTGAAATTTGATTTTATGTGAGCTTTTTACTGTAGCAAAAAAGTTAGATGTGATTGTTTGTGAGAGCTTTTTACTGTAGCAAAACTCGAATTCTAAACTCGAATAAGCGAAATGAACGGGGCCTTAGACTATTCAGTGGATTCCTAATGTCATACATGTATGTACAATCCTGTGGTTTCTTAACCTAGGTCCTGATACCACTCTGTCACGCCTCGGGATAGGGGTCGGTGACGTGGAGCTTGATTAGGGTTTAAACGCATGATAATAAAGGAAATTCCCAACGAGTCCCACACTCAATTAAAATAAATTATGGGGTCTTTCCACAGGATCTCATTACCGTGCATACATGACATGTAAACAAACCATTACAATTACAGACACCATCCACAGTCTAGGATTCCAAATATCAGAGTTTACAAAAATTTACAAATCCTTACATATATCTAAGAGGATGAACATAATCCTTACTTGATCGAACAATAGCAAGCAATCCCGCTACTCCACACCGGTCCTATATTCGCCTGGGAGGGGTTTCGCATTTATAAAACAATAGAAACATGAGCGAAATGCCCAGTAGGATATAATTTGAAATAAACTTTCTAAATAAATAAGTAAGCGGTAAATAAATAAATGAATAAGTAAATAAATGAGACATTCAGTTCCAACACAACAGCCGAAACCTCACATCCTTTTTCTCAAAAGAAATATAACTAAAAATTACTGTATTATATGCATCAGCAAGTAATTTATACAAATTACTTACACAACCACGTGCACAAGCCTTCTTGGGCTGGGTTTCGGGTTCTGCCCCGAGAATGCACTCTCCACATCCTATCTAGGCAATAAGCCAGTTTACCAGTTTGCAAGATTTCTTTCCTTAAGAAATCATTCGTTAAAGTTTATGAAATTGTTATTATAATCCCACGAACTACATAAGCCGTGGGCCCCATGAACTACAACAAGCCATGGGTTCCATGTACTACAACAAGCCATGAATTTCGTGAACTACAACAAGCTATGGTTTTTTAAAGATTTTTCTTTCGCAAACAAGCCCCTTTCTTTAAAACATTTGCAAGGTCAAAACTCTTTTTGAAAATCAAGCTCACGAGAAAAAGGGGATAGAAATCCTACATCGTAATTATCAAACCTGTGGCTAGTGGTGCACTATTCCGGCTTCCGCTTCCTCAAGCCACTCAATCCGAGTCCTCAACTATCACTGGTACAAGACAACACTTTAGGATTTAATTCTCATTCCTAAAGCAATCCAGTCTTAATTATATCCTTTGATTTCCTATTAGTGTGCCATAATTCAATTACCGGTTCCACAAACCATTTCATGTTTCAAATCATCATTCCAAGGGTTTTCAATCTCAAAACATAGATTAAAGATGCTAATCTATCTACTCTAGGTCCCCAAATGAAGCTAATTTGGGTCATTCTCGAAAACAGAGGTCAGAACAGTATTTTCAGGCCAAACAGGGTCAAATCCCATGTACACCAGTCGACTGGTGACAGAGCAGTGCAACACCACCGGTCGACCGGTGGTGTGCAATCCAGTCGACTGAATTGGTCGATCGGTCAGGCCAATGCAATCCGGTCGATTGGTGAAGAACACTAGTGCGAGAAACTCACAGAAATCAGTTTGAAAACTTGCAAATCCAGTCCGAAATCAAAATAGTTCAAGGGACAACCTCTAGATTTCGGTTCTAGGTCCTAAAACAAGTCTAAAGAACCCAAGATCTCTAATTTCTACCATAGTTTTACTTAAAATCCATTTCGAACTGAAAAATAAGTTTTTAAATCTGAAAACTTAAGATTTAAGAGAGGTTTTTCAGAGATCTTACCTCAATTCCTTCTCTTGATGTTGAAAACCTCTTGAAATTCTTCTTTGGTTCGAAATCCGGTTGATTTGAGACAAAAACGGGAGAGAGAGAGAGAGAGAGTGAGGGAACGAGGGATTGAGAAAGAGAGAGAGAGAGAGAGAGAGAGAGAGAGATAGATAGATAGATAGAGAGTGGGTATGCATGGGAAAGGAAAGAGAAAAGGAAGAAAAAAAAAAAGAAAAAAAGAAAAGAAAAGAAAAGAAAAGACATGTGGCACAACTTCAAAGACAGTCTAGAAATATGTCCATACACACTTTTGAGTAAAAATGTAAATACTGAGAATATTTAAATACCTTGGAATTATTTAAATTTACACGTTAGAAATATTTATTAATAAATAAATAAATAAATAATTCAAATAAGGCACACTAATAAATCTCAATTCCCTTAATTAATCTCATTTAATTCTTCGAGGCATTACATATCATAATTATATTAATAACTCTAATATTATTATTTTCTCATATAATATGATATTATAATAATATGATAATTATTTTAATAATATGATATTATAATTATAATATAATGTATATTTATTATCATATTTAATATAATACAATAAAACTATTATTAAATAATATAATGTATATTTATTATCATATTTAATATAATACAATAAAACTATTATTAAATAATATAATGTATATTTATTATCATATTTAATATAATACAATAAAACTATTATTAAATAATATATTATATAATTATAATATAGAATATAATAATACGATTAAATAATTAATATAATTTTAATATTATAAAGCATATTATAATATTACATAAGAAATATTAACATTTGAGTTATAATATAATTAAAAATTACAACTATATCATATTATAATATATTATATAATAATTATTATATTATATTAAACAAATAGATTATAATTAATATATTATATAAATACATTATAATATATAATAATATTATAATTATAAGATTATATTAATCTTTAATTATATTAATTATTATAATATTATTAATATAATAAATATAATTATATCAGTCCAATATAATATATAATACATTATAAAATAATAATTACAATATCATATTATAATTATAATATAATTACAATATCATATTACGATTATAATATAATTACAATATCATATTTATTATAGTATAATATAATAAAACTATTATTATGTTATTTAATAATAATTTTATGAAATTATATTAAATATGATAATAAATATATATTATATTAAAATTATATATATTATAGTATAATATAATATAATCTTTATTTTTAATTATTTCAATTATTATTTTAATAATATTATTATATTCTATATCATAATTATATAATATATTATATAATAATATATTTTTTTATTATATTAAATATAATAATAAATATAGGCAAGGTCTCTGGTTAGGCACTTAAAAAGTCAGTCACTTGTTTAATTATTTATGAATTATACATATTTACAGGTAAGTTGTCTATATTTACAAGTAAGTTGTGTATATTTACATGGCACTTGTATAATTGGGCAATCGTGTATATTTACATGTAAATCGTGTATATTTACATATAAATCATGTATGTTAAGTTATAAAAAATAACAATGTATATTAATCCTTAAAACATGTATTTTTTATAGCAATTAGTGAACACATAGTATGAAAATATGTCTATTGGCTGATTTGTTGTATTTTATATTAAATATACACAATTTTACATGTAAATATACACGATTTACCTATAAATATACACAATTCATGCACAATTATACAAGTGCCTGACCGGAGACAATTCTAATAAATATATATTATATTGTAATTATATATGTTATATTATAGTATAATATAACATAATCATAATATTTAACTATCCACACCAATTTAACCTCATAATTTACTAAACGTTATTACACTTATTTTAAAACTAGCATATCTATTGTAATTATAATTTACCAAATATTCAACTAATTTTTATAACAATTATTTTTTCCTTTAACACAATTAAAAATAACTTTTTTAAAATCTACAGCACTAACAAACTAAGCCTAAATCACATGTTAAAACAGTTAGGGTGCGTTTGGTTACAGTGACGGAATGGTAATGGGAATGGAATTGGAATGCGTTGGAATCATAAACTGATTCTATTGTTTGATTGGAATTATGGAATCAACACTTGAATGAGGATTATGCTGTTTGGTTGGTAACAGAATGGAATTGAAAAAATTGTATTTTGACAAAAATACCCTTGATTAATAATCCTAAATAATTTAATATTTTAGTTAATTAAAATAGTAAAAACATAATTTAATTATTGAAAAAAACTTTTTATTTGAAAGATAGTAATTTAAAAACTAAATTTTAATTGTAAAAAAAATAATATTTGATATTTTTATGTAATAATAAATTATCATAAGCTTAAATATGATAACTTTTGACATCTACCATTATATGTTCTGTGAAAAATATAATTTTAACCCCTGTCAATACAAGTTTTATGCAATATTGTCACATTATAGTTTCTTAATAATTAATGCATACAAATTTTTTTTAAAAAAATCAACATCTCATCCCTTGTAAATAATATCACTAAGTCATAACATAATATCACTTATAGTCAATAAAAATAAGCATAAAATCAACATCCACTTATGCTTGCAATCCTACCGTGGTAAAACAAAACAAAAAAGTGAAAATGAAGATAGTATACTTATGCCTGCAACATCCTACCGTGGCAAGTAAAGCATGGAAAACATGTTTTGAACTTGCCACACTTATGCCTGCAACATCCACGATTAATATATATATATATATATATAATCAATTGAACTACATATATACAATTGAGTGTATACAATAACGTTGGAACAATAAAATTGATAATTCAATTATCAAATTTCTCTCCTTTTGGACTACACAAAACCGAAATTGGGTGCAACAAATTCAGATTTTTCCCAAGTTATGAATCTCCATACGCCAACTACATATATAATTCCAAAATATAGTCATATGCTAAGTGTAGCAAGTTCCTAATTAATACAATTTAATAAAGTGCAACATAATCCTAATTACTTACATACCAAAAGAATCGCAGGCTCCTAAATATCACCGGCAAGCAAAGCTTTAGCCCACTCATCTTTTTCATCATCAGGGATACTAAAAAAGTAAGAAACTAAAGCATCATCTTTTATCATCATCCGAGCTATCTTATGTCGTTCAAGTGCAGTAATGGTTGTGGTCCTTTGTAGCTCATCCCTAATCCGGCTATGTTTTCCGGTCATGTCTTCACCGATAGCCTGACTTAAACGTTCACTTGCCTTTTCAATAACACCAGCAAGTAAAGCAGATGATCTTTCAATGGCTTCATAAGCCTCCGAGTCCTTTGTAGTCTTCCTTTTTCTTTTTGACGACCCTTGAGATTGAGCTTGAGTTGGAGGAATAGCCGATGCTTGTGAGAAAGACATTGACTGCGCTTCATCCATAAAGGTAGTATTGTGAATGTCATTGACAAAGTCCTCGTCAATATTAATATCACAAACCGCTTCTTTTTCAAGATCCTTAATTACATCACAGTTGGAAACCTCGACACCCATACATGTTGCACAATCTTTGCCGAAATCCATACACAAGTCCTCATAGTAGGTAAAAGCCTTGGTCTTAAACGGTAACGCTTCCTTGTGACTCTGAATTTAATACAATGAAACATTAGCATAATCCTGTCCATACCTGCTTCGAAGTTCGGTCATGCCCCAGGACCATTTAAGTTATATGTTGACATGGTATGCAAGTTAATAATATTGGACGTGCATAACAACATAACAATGTCCTTAACCATAAAATTGTGACGTGCATGCATGTAATGTCCTTCACCATAAAATTGTCATATCTTAAAAGAACTAAATTTAAAAAAAAAAAAAGTACCTTAAGATATGCTTCCCATACCGGCTTCTCCGCTGTAACCGTTTTTCTATCCGGATCCCATCCGAAACCGCTACAATTAGGCCCAGTTAGCATTTCATGCACTATTTGAAAATTAGTCTTCAAAGTTTTCATTCTAGACTCTATGTGTGGCCTAGCTAGTAAGTCGCATCCCGGCAACCTACTATGTAACTTTTTCTCAAGCGCATGCAGATGTCCAGCCTTGAAGTTACCTTCGCGCTTTATACTCCCTCATTATGTAACTCCATTAAAGTTTCAATTAAAATTTATCCTCATCTTCATTCCAAAACCGTTTATTTTGACACGGACCTCTGGATTTGGAAGTGCTCATCCTAACAATAACAAATAACAAACACATATACAATAAAACATCAACATCCTCTATGATATATAAATAGAATGTTGCAAATACTATAGATAAAAAACAATTCAAAGCGATGCATATTATTCAAATGTGCCGGATAAAACATGCAAACAACATTAGTTTGTTCTAATACAAGCAAACAATACAGGTTCCATTACAACTTCCAAGGGAAAAACACAAAGACAATTGTCATACATTCCTACGATTCCTCCAATAATTAAACATATCTTGGGCTACAGTATTCCTCCACCCAGTCCACTCCTCTGAAGGCTCAACGGCCATTATCAAATCATCATTATCTTCTTGTTCTTCATCTTCTTCAACATTCTCACACTCATCTTCTGGAATTGGATCCGGAACGTCGTTAGGCATTTCACGTCTAATAAAATTATGTAACAAACAACATGCCAAGATAATGCGATTTTGAGTTTTAATAGGAAAGAACGATGGACTATGAAGAATTGCCCAACGACTCTTAAGTACACCAAAACATCTCTCAATCACATTCCTAGCATGTGAATGTTTCATATTATAATACTCTTGTGCATTCCTAGGTTGTGTTCCATCTTCCCATTCCTTTAGATGGTACCATTGGCCACGAAATGGAGCTAGGAAACCTTTACAATTGGTGTATCCAATATCAACAAGATAGTAGCATCCTGTTAAAAGAATTGATACAAATAGATTTAACATTTTTTAAATGTAACAACGAATGATGTAACAAAGAACAAGTAAACTACTTTACTAGTAACAAACATACTTACCGTTTGGAACGTGTAAACCATTTGCACTACGTAGAGCATCGCGTAATACTCTACCATCAGCTACAGATCCTTCCCATCTAGGCAACACATATATAAATTCTATATCTCGTGTGCATACTCCTAAGACGTTTGTTGCAATCGATTACGGTATTTAGGTCTCTCTGTCATAGGCACTCTTACCCTAATATAGGTTCCATTTAGTGCACCTAGGCAATTCTATAATATATAAAAGATATAATTACTAATTACACCATGGGTGCTACCCATTTTAAACATAACACAGAAATAGGCACGCACCTTAAACCATTTCCACCTATCATCAGTTGAGTTATCTGCAACCGGCTCAGGTTTAACGAATAACACTCCATGAAGTCGAATGATTAAATCAATACATTGTGAAAGTACTTACTAACCGTTTGTCCAGATCTCATAAAATGGAAATTTATAACTCTATTTTTCTCATGGTGAGCAATGGTATGTAAAAACATAGCCACTTGCTCATCTACTTGCAGATACTTAGACGCTTTCAACCCACCCCTAGTTTCTAGCAATGTGCACAAATTAGTGAAGGCATTTCTATTCATCCTTAATTGATCTCTCTCAGATATGACATCACTTGCGTAAGCTAGTTGATAAATATATTGCCTATGAACAAACACGTCGAGCACATAAAGTTGTCTCTGTAGTTGTATTGGTTCTATATCCTCCATCACCACTCTTTCCATCAATTCAAAGAACCATTGCACTACATGCATAATATTCAACCAATGTAAAAGCAAAGCCACTATCTTCCTCTTTCTCAGACTTTCACTCTTGACTAATCCTAAGCGAGCCATTATCCTACAATAAAACAACCAAAGCGAGCCATTTAAACGCACGCTCATGAGTTTGATTTAATAATAGCAATGAAGTGAACAATACATTGCTATAACAATTCCTATGGAAATGCCATCAACAAGGTATGAAGTCGACATCCATATGCTAGAGGCTTCTAAATTGTAGCACCAATTATCACATTGTAGCACCAACTAACAATATGGAAAAAAGTATGCATATAAAAACAAGAAAGAAAGCGTGAATATATAAAAGCAAGGAAAGAAAGACTACCTGGTGCTTCGTAAGCCTTCTGCGGATGGCCGCTTGGGATGGAGATCGAGAGGCAAGTATTTTTTCTCTTGATGGAAAGCCTAACCACCTTTCTGCAAAACCAATATTCAAAAAATACACAAAACTGATGATGAGGAAATAAGACCACGGAACTTGAAACAAGAGATATAGAGACTCTTTTCACAGGACGTAAAAACCATAAGCCTCTGCATTGCATTAATGGAGGTAGAATCTCAGCTGAGATTCTAAAGCAAGTTACATGAAGTCATTAGAAATGGTTGTTTCCTAGTTCCAATCATTTTAGATTGGCACAGTAACAATAATAGCATATAGTTTGAAATGTAAGCACGCTCAGTTGGTTACAAGTTACGAACATAAAGCTACCACTTTTGCACAAGAGGCAACGGTATTGACACAATTTTCATTTAGAGGTATATATGCTACTTAATTTTTTTAAAAAAAAATATATACTTGAGAACAATTAAAAAGAAAGTTAGAAAAAAATAAAGAAAACAATTTAAATATACGATTTTTTTGAAAGAAAAAGAAACAAAGAAACTTATAATAAGCAAGCACACAAGTATGTGGAAGTATACAATTTTAAAGAGCTCATTCTCCTATACATATATATATATATATATATATATATATATATATATATAATTTAACAAAAGTTATCACATACCTAAGGAACATATCTAATTTTCTGATTGCCTGTACTAAATTTCAAAAATTTCATTCTCGATTTTAAAATTTAAGACCAAAATTACTAACACATAAAACAGGGCTAGTGCTCTTGTCCTATCAAATATTTCAATGATCACTGATCTAATTCAAAGAAGATTCAAGCCCCATTTTCTTTTTACTACTAGAATTTCAGCTGGAATCAGTTCTTTGTGATATTTTCAAGTAGTTGCTTTCTTTCTTACTTCTCCATTTCAAGGCTAACCTATCAGGATGTGCAATATTTGAATGCCTAGCAGGGGGAGAACGAATTTTTGAAATAAAATTTGAACACACCCGTTGGCCACAAATTATAGAATCACAGCTAAAATCACAAGAAACTATTAATATATTATATTAGCTGTATTATAATGGTGTTGATTATTTACCCTTTTTGTCTTTTATTCACTTTCCTATATTAGTGTAATTAGAATCCCGCTAAAAAGGATCACGACATTGTAGCCTTAGAATTAGTCTGTCATTTACCTTGACTCTCATGTATTTATATATACACCATATACTGAAAATAATTTACATTCAGTTTTCCACCATTGCTTGTCTCTGCCATTATCATTTATTTACAGAAACAAATCCATACGAAAAATCATCAAAATCCTCAAAATCATCAAACGGCCCTCAAGTGTAGATACAAATCCATACGAAAAATCATCAAAATGCTCAAAATCATCAAACGACCCTCAGCATTCTACACTTGTTCAAGAAAATAAAAGTTTCAAACTTTAAACCAGAATTATCACCTTTGTTTTCCATTGAGAAAAGCAATAAATCCAAGAAACAAATCCATACAAAAAACACTCGGAAAAAAAAAAAAAAAAAAAAAATTTAGATCCAATGAGCACATTTTAGTTCAACAAAAACATATTCAATGAGCAAAGCAAAGCATCCGTGAGGATCGATCATCACACGGATTTTGTACCACCAAAGCAATCACGGATTTTGTACCAAGCAAATCCAAGAAAAAAAAATCCATACGAAAAACAATTGGAAAAAATGAAAAAAACTTCAACCGAGATCAAAGAATGGAGACCCGGACTGATCTTCTTGGAAATAGAGGTGCCGGTGAAGCTACAACGGATCACTTTGAAATTGAAATACAAGGGCGAGATTGATGAGCCAAATAGAGTGGAGGAAGGCCGAAAAGGAAGGGTTCCGGCGAGACTCGATCGGCGGAAGAACGGCTCGGGTTGCGACGGTGATGGGAGCTCGGGTGGTCACGATGACGATCAAAGCTTGGATGGGCGCGAGTCGCGACGGTGATCGGAACTGGGACGGGAGCCCTAGTTTCTCTCTTCTCGCTTGAGCCTTGGGAGCCTCGGGACAATATGGAGAAAATGAAAAAATGGGCTAAATGGAAAAGTGATTCCACCGCCCACCCGAGTGAAAGCCCATTCACTCAACTTGAGTGAATGGGCTTTCAAGCCCATTCTAACTAAAAAATTGAAACCAAACAACATAATTTGAGGGAATGATCTTTCCTTTCCATTCTATTCTCCCCAACCAAACATACCTTCAAAGTTCTCAATATCTCTCGTTGGAATGTCGGGTCCGTTTGGTTCATGAATTCAAATCGTGTGATTTGAATCATTTTAATTTACGTGTATTTTTATGAGAAAAAATACTATAACGATTATGAATCATAATTCGAATCGAGGAACCAAACGAATAATTTGAGTTAAGGAAAAGGAAAAAAAGGGGTCAAATTTGGCCAAAAACTTTTCCTAAAACCCCCCAATAATTGCGGTTCCAAATAAGCTCGTCTTCCGCCACTACAAACTTTGTCTGAGAACTGAGACCGGACAACAGAAGAGCAAGCCAACAATGGCGGCAAACTCCGAGGTTCGTTCCACCGACATCGTCTTCTTCTTCTCATATCCACACTCGACGCCATGGATTTCTATTCTCCGCCTTCTCGTACACTGAAAATGATTGCGTTTTTCTTCATATGATTACCAGAATCGGAGCTCGGAAACCTTTCGTCTTTTCTCTTCTTCCGGCGGAAATTTCAATTTTGGCTTCGGCTTTTATGACTCTCCGGCGCTGCCGCCTCGGCCTCCTTGCGTCGAAGTTCTTCCCACCGAGGTATTCTCAATTTGTTTATGTTATTCATGCATGTATATTACACGCGCCGTTTGTTGATTTTAGGGTTTTGAAGACAAATTGAGAATCCTCTTGACAATTTTGAGAGTTTGCACTGAAATAGGCATCGTCTTCTGTGAAATACACTGTGGAGCCTGTGAACTTGGACGGACTTACTTTGCTCAAGGTAAGATTTTTCTTTGCTTACATTGGTTTCTTTTGAAGAAAATTTGAGAGAAATAAATGGAGGAATTTGACAGAAGGAAAAGTTTGGATTACATTTAATTCCTTGACCTTTTGTAGCATCGAACAACTTAAATGCTCATAAAAGTTTTGGACTGAGATTCTAGAGTAGTTTTGTGTTCTTGACATTTACTTTTCTTAGATAATGGACAGAATTAGATAGTATTGAACAACTGGTTTGTGTTCTATTGTCTACCAAGTTCTTTCGTGCTTTTTTGTGACTTTCTTGAAGAAAAGTGGAGACAAATGACTGGAATTTGAAAGATAGAAAATTTTGGGTTATGTTTATTTGCATTTCCTTGAGCTTTTGGAGCATTGAGCTACTAAGGTTTTTTTTTCCCTCATGTTTGGCATCGCCTCTCGAAAGCTGCTTTTGGTTTCATGACTCAAAAAAACTGTTTCTCAGGGTATGTTGGACGTTTATTTATATATATATATATGTGTGTGTGTGTGTGTGTGTGTGTGTGTGTGTATATATATATATATATATATATATATATATATATAGAGTATGTTGGACGTCAATGAAGAAGAGTGGTCCTTTAGAAAAGCTTTCACTTAAAGCCAAAAAAATGAATTATCAAAAATGTTAGTTTAAAAGAC
Source organism: Morus alba (assembly GCA_012066045.3). Taxonomy (NCBI): domain Eukaryota; kingdom Viridiplantae; phylum Streptophyta; class Magnoliopsida; order Rosales; family Moraceae; genus Morus; species Morus alba. The sequence continues at coordinate 22,386,664 of CP050225.2, forward strand.
TTTAAACCTCGTGAACACAGCTATAATAAGATTTTATAAACTTTGTCCTAACATCTTTAGTGCTTATAAAACAATTTAGATATTATTTCTGTTCTATTAAACTCTTTCAAAATGTGATTCCAAACACTAACTGAAAAGTCATAACTTTTACTTATCTTTTTGTATTGAGTAAAAACATAAGCAAAAGCAATACCGAATGGCAGAAGATTCTATTGGCTAGCTTGTGTTTTTGGCATTCCTTTTTGTTAGAGAATAGACAGAAATGGTAGATATTGTGAGAAATTACTCGACATAGATTGTACAGTATTGTTGGCTTAAATTTGACTTTGATGAGTGGTTTTTCTGGTGCTTTCTTTTAGGGCCGAGTTAGTACTAAAGAGGTTTTTGCTTTGTCCAACTCTGATTTAGTCCCTGGCAAATATGAAGGTGAAAAGAATTCTCCACTTTGTTGTTTCTTCACAGTTCTTTCGTTTATTATTGCATTCTTTCTTAGTAGTGATTTTGTAATTTCTTATAGATTTTGTGGAAAAATCCGAGTGATTGGAGAGGAATCTGGTTACTTTCCTTATTTGATTTTGGTGTACATTAGTTTCCTGATTTCTAGAATTATATTAGGTATGTGCTAGGACAATTAGAATTATGTTTCCTTTTTCTATTTTAGGAGAGAATCACCGTGATCTCACCTTGGGTGATTAGGGTTCTCAATTCTTCTCTATTTAAAGAGAAAGTATGTGTGTAAATCAGTAAATATGTGAAATAAAGAACTTTCATCTTTTCTCCCAAATACCTTTATGTTATCAGAAAGGGAATAGTACTCTATTCCTTATGGTGAAAACCGCCATGACAGGGGCCTTCTTGTGAAGCCACCTCCGATGCAACTAGCGAGCACATCTCGCGAACAACTCGAGAACTCCTAAGGAGGATCACGGCCAAATCATCAATCTCAATGATAGTCACTCACTGCAGATCACACAACACAAGTTAATTGGAGCCAATTATGTTGAATGGTCCCATTCGGCCATCCTTGTTATTTATGGAAAGGGAAGGTTGGATTACTTGACAGGAGAAGCAAAACCACCTGAAACAGGGACACCGGCATACAAGAAGTGGAAATCGGAGGACTCAATGGTGAAGGCGTGGCTGTTAAACTCAATGGAACCTGCCATTAGCCAAGTATACCTTTACTACAATACAGCAAATGCGATTTGGGAGATGGTAGAGGAGATTTATTCGGATCTTGGGAATTCAGCCCAAATCTTTGAAATAAAGTTAGCCTTAAGAGAAAAAAGGCAAGGTAATCTTAGTGTCACCGAATACTATAATGAATTACAAGTATTGTGGCAGGAATTGGATTTATTTCAAGACTACAATTGGAGCTGCAACACCGATAGTGCAAAATTTAAGAAGATGCTTGACAAAGAATGAGTTTTTGACTTCCTACTCGGACTCAACAAGGAACTAGATGAAGTTCGTGGACGTGTGCTCGGTTTCAAACCATTCCCTGAAATTAAGGAGGCCTTTGCAGAGGTGAGACGTGAAGAAGCACGTCTAAGGGTGATGCTTGGCCAAAAGGAGAAAAACGTGCAGCCTACTATTGAACTGCCAGACCAAGAATCAGCATTGGTTGTTAGAAAAAGTCCTAGTTCTAGTGGAGATGGCCGAAACCAAAGGAGGAATGATAGACCATGGTGTGACCACTGCAAACGTAATGGACACACAAAGGACACATGCTGGGAGATTCATGGGAAGCCGCCGGACTGGAAACCAGCAAGAGAACGCTGGCGCCAGCGACAACCTGGTGAAAACAGAGGCTTTGCACCCTCATCTGGAGGAGGTGAAAAGACTGCAGAAAACAACACTTGGCTCTAAGATTCAACAAGGAGCGGTTAGAAAAATAATAAATGCTCTTATCACAATGTAGCATCGGCAACAACACCCTCCACAGGCCAACAAAGAATAAAGAGTACAAAAAGGGTAATATTCTCTCTACTTTAACAACCAAAACTACGCGGCAAAGATGTTTGGATTGTTGATTCGGGAGCTTGAGCATCACATGACCAATTGTAGGAGCCTTTTCTCGTAGTTCAATATTAGTAACGATGGTCTAAAGATTAAAATTGCCGATGGCTCATTAGCATCCGTAATGTGAAAAGGAATGTTGAGGATTTTAGATTGTATAATGTTGCACTTTGTGTCATATATTCCAACTATTGCTTGTAATCTTTTGTTCATTGCGGTTAACAAGAGATATGAATTGTTCGCTAAGTTCTCTCATTCGTGTGAGTTTTGTGATTTTCTTTTTGGGGAGGACGATTGGCGGTGCTAAGGAATGTGATGGGATATACCTATTGAAGGTTCTCCACTTACCGAGAATAAATAAGTTTAAGCTTTGAGTTGTAATTGCCTACTGTTTCCAATGAAATTATGTTATGGCACAATAGACTTGGTCATCCTAGTTTCCTATATCTAAAAATGTTGTTTCCTTCATTGTTCGTTAATAAAGATGTTCACTTTCGTTTGTGTGTGAAACATGTCGGTTTACCAAAACATACCGAGTTTCCTATCCTTTACAAATTTATAGAATCTCTAAACCTTTTTCACTCATTCATAGTGATGTTTGGGGGCCTTCAAGAATAAGTAATATATCTGGTGCACGCTGGTTTATAATCTTTATTGATGATCACACTCGAGTTGTTGGGTATTTCTCTTGAAAGAAAAGTCAAATGCCGCACTGATTTTCCAACAATTGCATAAAATGGTGGAAACCCAATTTCGAGACAAAAATCCAAATTCTTAAAGACAGATAATGGACGAGAATACTTTAATAACACTTTGAGTCCAGATCTCAGCGTAAAATGGACTCATTCATCAAAGCTCTTGTGTTGACACCCTTTGTTGCAAATAATTTGACTATGCCCGCAAGTGCACAAGTCGTACAAGTAATAAAGTGGTCTCAAGACCGATATCGCCCCACGAGGATTGAGGTTAAGAATGTAAACTAACTATTGTGAATATCATATCTTAACTTTATCTAAGCGATCAAATTTGGATGTGATAAACTCAAAGAAAAACTAAAATAAAGGAAAACTAAATCAAAAGGAAGGATGACCGTAATTAATAATACGTGCTGAAATTTAAACGGAAAATCAATATAATGAAAATGCTAGGGTCTTGACTTCACTCTATTGTGATTATGTATCTCCGTAGTTATGTGCTTAACCTAACTCGACGTTCTCAAGAACCTAAAGTGATGTGTATCCTTATACCCTCTCTCGAGTGCCGCATAAAGAATGTGTAGGTGATATCAAGCCTATATCTCTATACAACTATTCATCCCTACATTCATTAAGTTCCGCTCTAGAAACAATTCCTGGAATTCTAGTTCTCAATTTCACAGCCTAAAATTGTTTCGGTTACCTAGGCAATGTTTATCTCTCGATCTCACACCAACCTAAGTTGTTCTATCCGTTTCTTGATTGCTTGAATATTCCCCTCTCGAGTATTAATCCTCACAATAAAAAATCTGTCAATTCAAAATCTCATAAAGTATAGTAATATGTAAATCATAGATTTAGCGACAATAATTCAAAATAGAACTTTAAAGAAAACGAAGAGCTTTAATTAAATGCACATTAAAACATCGAAACAATAATCACAAATAGAGATTCATCTAAACCCTAACAAATAAGAAAATTAGCCACGCATCATGTGGCTCATAGTCTTAAAACAATATTCAAAATCTAGAGAAATACAAGAAGAAAGAGAAGAAAGAACGCTTGGAATTCTTGAAGAATCTGCTCCAATCTCCAATCCTCTCCGATTCAGTTTTTCTCCTTTTTGAAAACTCTTTTCTCCTTCTCCCTTCAGTTTTTGGCCTCTCTTCCTTATATTCCATGTCCAGCACCCCTCCAAGAAGCCAATTCTAACTTTCCATAAAAGTCCCCGCACCAAACTAGGGCAAAACGCGTGTTTCTAATAAAATCGGGTAACTTAGGCGACATATCCCCTAGAATAGGCGACATATCGCCTAAAGGAGGCGACATATCTCCACAAAGGAGGCGACATATCACATCCCTCTTTGGTCCTTCGCACAGGTTTGCTCGATTTTGCTCCTTTTCGAGTCGCATCGCCATCTGAGAGCGCCATATCGCCTCGTTCTCTATCTTTTTGATCCAAAATGCCTCAAAACTCAACGATTTCATCCTTTCCTACACACTCAAGGGAAAGTCATCAAATCCACATAACAACTTGAGGAAAAGCACTTCGAAACTAGCTAAAGGAGTAACGAATGAGTGCATAAATTACGCACTCATCACCCCTCAACAAAATGGTGTTGCAGAACGCAAGAACATACACTTAGTCAAAATGGCTCGTGCACTCATGTTCACTAATAATGTTCCCAAATGTTTCTAGGGTGATGCAGTTCTTACATCTTCTCATCTAATCAACCGTCTTCCATCTTGTGTCCTCCAGTATCAAACACCTTTAAACATTTTTCGTCAGTCTTACCCTCAATCTCGCCTATTTCATAATCTTCCTCTCAAAACTTTTGGGTGTACTGTTTTTGTTCATTCAATGTCACCTTAGTTGAGCTCACTTGATCCTAGAGCTGTCAAATGTATCCTCTTGGGCTACTCTCCAAATAAAAAAGGGTTTTAAGTGTTACTATCCAAGTACACAGAAAGTTTACACATCCATGGATGTTTCTTTCTTCAAAAATCGAGCTTACTACCCCAAATCTACCCTTCATGGGGAGAGTGATAGTGGAAGGCAGCTTTGGGATTTTTCCATTGAGTCAGAATTGGAGTCAGAGTTGTGTTACCTATTGTGCTATCTAATGATTTGGAAACAGGTGTAGAATCACATGTGCAAAGCACACAAAATGAACAACAAAAGGAATCACAGAAAGAACTTCGTGTTTATTCTAGGCGGGGTGGACAATCTCAAAGACAACAGAAGCCTATCACTACTCCAGAGCACTGTCAAGAGCTTGAACCGAAAGTAAACACACAAATGTTTCGAGATAGGTTTTGTCCCTGAGGAATTTGGTGTGGAGGAAAGTCAGTTAGTTGAGCTAGAGCAATTTGTCAGTGATCTTGATGTTCCTATAGTTCTTTGGAAAGGTACCGGACCCTTTTTCGGCACCCTCTCTACAACTTCATATCATTCGGCTCATCTATCTCCCCGCTTTCCGATTTTTCTGTTGAGAGGATTTTTGAAGAAGAGACCCCTAGAAGTATTCATGAGGCGCTGACAAAACCACTGTGGAGGAAGGCTGTTTTAGAAGAAATGGAGGCCTTAAAAAGGAATGGCACGTGGACAGTTGTTGAGCTGCCTAAAGGGAAATGTCCAGTTGGCTTCAAATGGGTGTTTACCATCAAACATAAGTCAGATGGTTCGGTAGAAAGGTATAAGGCAAGATTGGTAGAGAAGGGTTTCACACAAACCTTTGGAGTTGATTATAACGAGACTTTTGCAGTTGCCAAACTCAACACGATCGAGAATCCTACTCCCCTTTGGCCGCTAATCTCGACCGGCCTCTCAGATCGCTTGGATGTCAAAATGCATTTTTGAATGGAACTCTTGAAGAAGAAGTGTATATGAATTTACCTCCAGGTTTCGAGGGAGAGTTTGGTTGTAATAAGGTGTGCAGATTGGAGAAGTCTCTCTATGGACTGAAACAGTCCCCTAGAGCATGGTTTGATCGATTTACTAAGGCAGTTAGGAGTTTTGGCTTCACACAGGGACAAACTGATCATACCCTGTTTTACAAACACTTTGGTGGTAAGGTTTCAATTTTGATAGTTTATGTGGATGATATCATTCTAACAGGAGACAATCTTGTGGAGTTATCTGAGTTAAAAAAGGTGCTGGCTAAAGAATAAAGATTTGGGACAGTTGAGATACTTTCTGGGAATGGAAGTGGCTGACGCTTGAAAAAAGGTACATTTTCGGAGAAAGTACACTATTGACCTCTTAAAGGAAACATGTATGCTAGGGGCAAGACCATCTGAGACACCAGTGGAAGTGAATGGATTTGGAAGGAAAAAGGAGTTAGGAGATCCTATAGACAGGGGGAGATATCAAAGGTTGGTTGGAAGACTAATCTATTTATTCCAGACCAGGCCTGACATAGCATTTGCAGTTAGTGTTGTGAGTCAATATATGCACTCCCCTCATGAAGAACATCTCAATGCAGTCTACCAGATTCTAAGATATCTTAAAATGACACCAGGCAAAGGCCTGTTCTTTGGGAAGGCTAATAAGAGGCACATTGAAGCTTTCTTCGATCTTGTTGGGCAGGTTCAATTGAAGATAGAAGATTAACATCTGGCTATTGTACTATGGTTTGGGAAATCTTGTTACTTGAAGAAGAAAGAAACAGAATGTTGTGGCTCTCAATAGCAGAGGCTGAGTTTAGAGCTCTAGCACATGGAATCTGTGAGGCTATTTGGATTAGAAGAGTGTTGGAAGAATTGAGGTTTGAGAATAGATCAACTTTAAAGGTCTATTGCGACAATCAAGCAGCTTTGTGTATAGCTAAGAATCCGGTTCACCATGATTGCACCAAACATGTGGACATTGACAGACATTTCATTAAAGAAAAGATTGATGAGAGAATAATGGAGCTTTCCTATGTTCCTTCGTCCCAACAAGTAGTTGATGCTTTGACCAAGGGATTATCAAGACAAAACTTTGAATTTCTAGTAGACAAGCTGGGAATGGTTAATATATATTCTCTAGCTTGAGGGGGAGTGTGGAAAAATTCGAGTGATTGGAGAGGAATCTGGTTACTTTCCTTATTTGATTTAGTGTACATTAGTTTCCTGATTTCTAGAATTATATTAGGTATGTTCTAGGACAATTAGAATTATGTTTCCTTTTCTATTTTAGGAGAGAATCACCGGGATCTCACCTTGGGTGATTAGGGTTCTCAATTCTTCTCTATTTAAAGAGAGAATGTGTGTAAATCAGTAAATATGTGAAATAAAGAAATTTCATCTTTTCTCCTAAATACCTTTAGATTTCATTTCAAGTCATTGATTAAGACGTGCTTGTTTTTTTTTTACCTATGCTCTAATATTAACCTGCCTGTACTTGAATTCCTTTATTTTCATTTTTTCCTCTGTGTTTATGTGCTTTTTTTTTTTTTTTTTTTTTTTTTTTTTTTTTTTTTTAATTCTTGGTTTGTGATGTGGGGACTAAAGTTATGGGAAGGTTCGCTAGATCTGGTTAAAGCTCTTCGCTCTGAGGCTGGAAATGGGCATTTATCATTTACAAGGAAGGAGTATTAGAGGTGGGCTTTTTTTATGTTTTGGTGATTCTATTCTTATCCACAATGTTTCAAACTCTACTTGGTGTGATAGCATCTTACTGATTATTAATACTGTACGACTTGTTGGGTTGCTCTGGTCTTTCCTTAAATGTTAATGTTCTCTCTTAGTCCGAAGGTTATCGAGTATAAAATATTTTCCTAGTTACTCTAGTATTTTACAAGTCAAAAGCAACATTCTTTTAGCTTGACTCAAACTGAAATTTGTACATGACACACCATGCAAGGATTTTTTTATTTTTAATATACTTTCTGATTCTTGATTTTAGGTTACAAAGATTTCTAAGAAGGCAGTACACTACTATATTTATTCCCATATTTTAATTCTTGAACCTTTTGGGATATGAGATCTTTTGGGACTTCCTAAGAGTTGTTGATGCAGTTCACTTGGTTCGTGTTATCATGGCATATGTTCATTTCTTGGTAAATCATCTTAATTGTTAGTTTTTTAATAAAAAAAGAGTGACCATAATTATGTGGCGACTATTCTCTAGACGTGTACATCTCCTCTGCATTCCATTATATGATCTGAATGGGTTTCAGTTGAATGTCATAATTTTATTTCTCTATTTGGTACATGTTTAATCTGATGAAACTTATGGTTTTCAATGCTAAAATCAACAAGAAAGTTTTTGGAAGAAAAAAAAATATTTTTGTCTATTTATTAACACTAGAATCATATACCAGATAAATAGGCAAGGCAACCATCATGTAATAACCTCCCTTTATTCTAGGACAAAGAAAACAAAAGGAAAAGCATGATACTCGTCCAATCAAATCACTCCTAGAAATCGGAAACTAATTTGCTAGAAAGGAAAGAATAAAATACTGACTAATATACAAATGTCAATCCAAGATTTACTTGGATTTGTCCTGGGATTAGCATCTTGCTCTTCTTTCAAGCGGTTTCCCTTTCTTGTCTTGCTCTACTTCTTGTCAATTCGAACATAGTAGCTACCTTTTCACTCACACGGAGACCGAACGTCTTGGGCCCTCATTTAACAGACTAGAATTCCATAGGTCTTACTTGAGACCCCTTTCTTCTTTCCTTACTTGACTCCCTTACAAGGTCACTCGCCGCATCCTACCTTAGGTCCACTACAACGAAAAAAAAGCGGTTGCTTACTAAGGGGTAGTTGAAGTCGGGGCTTTAGAAAGAGCTCTTAGTCTACCCGGCGAAGGAAAGTCAAGAGAAGAGGTGGTAGCTTTCCATGTAAGGAAGTGACAAAAGTTATTCTATCAAGTCTTTGATCTGAGAATCAATACGGAAATGACTAATAGAAATGTTATTAAGCACAATCTCATGAACCGAACACTATCGAGGATTGAGAATACAATTTGTCGGAAGATTGAGACAAGAAATCTTCTCGACACAACTCCTACACTCGGGTTTTCGAGAGACCGAACTCTCCTATTCCTCACCAAACAATTCTCTAACTAACTCCTCTCTTTATTTTCTAACTATATATCCCCGATACTACAATAGACCGCCCCTTACAAAATTCCCTTTCTACCCCTTTTTATTTCTCCTTACGTCGTAAAAAGTGCAGTGGTCTATCATTACCCGCGCCAAAAACACACCTTGTCCTCAAGGTGAAAGGAGGGAAAATGGTGTTGGATAGTCGAGAACGATTCCCAAGTTGCATCAAAGGCGGGCATCCACGCCAATGGATCAACACCTCCACCTCACTCCATGCCCCTCACTAGGTGGCGAACACCCAAAACCTCTTGGCTCCATCGGCATTTCCATGTCCGCGGTAAGTTGGCGTGAAGCTCTTGAGAGGCCTCGGCCGGTCCCAAACAACGCTTGAGATTGGACACATGGAAAAGCGGGTGGTCGAAGCCGGACTCGAGGGGAACCGCAAGCGGTAAGCCACCTTACCAATCCATTTGCCACCTCATAAGGTCCAAAGAAACGAGGTGCCGCCTTCTCTCATTCTCGCGACGGGACAATAACGGTTTGTCGATAAGGACGCACTTGAGAAACACCAATCTTCCCACAGAAACTCGACATCCCGCCTCTTGCCATCGGCCACCGCCTTCATCTTGTCCTGTGTCTGTAGGGAGGTGTGACTTGAGTTCATCTAGAGTGCCGTCGCCCCTCCAACCGACGCCGAGCGACGCGACCACCGCTTTTTACCAGAGCCAAACCGGATCAAGGGTGGAGGGTCTCGCCATACACCACGGAAATGGTGTAGTCTTAGCCGAATGGTATGAGGTATTATACCAATACTAAGCTTAAGCCAACCAACGCATCCATTGACGAGGTTTGTCGATGCGGAAGAACGTAAATATGTCTCAACACAACGGTTGACTATCGATCCGTCTGTCTGTCTGGGGTGATACGCAGACTACGCTTGAGTGATGTCCCTTGAAGATGAAACAACTCACCCAAAACCCGCTTAAGAACACCTTATCACGATCCGAAACAATGGAGCGGGGAATCCATGCTGCGAACCACCTCCGCATGAATAATTGAGCCCCTTCTTTGGAGCGGTGAAAGGGTGACGAAGAGCCACAAAATGGGCATACTTACTCAATCTATCGATCACGACCAATATAGTGTCATAGCCCGGACTTAGGAAGGCCTTCAATGAAATCCATGGACAAATCCTCCCGTCGATCCGGAATTGGGAGAGGTTGTAAAAGTCCCGCTGGTAACAAATTGGAATGCTTATTGGCGTTGATGGACCGCATAACGACCGACGTGCTCCTTAACTTCCTTGAACATGCCTATCCAATACCAAGAAGAAGCTGTTTACGGTAAGTTTTGAACACCCCGAGTGCCCGCCAACCGGGCCATCATCGCCCCGTAATAGGGCAGCCACCAACGGGAAGACTTGGCCAAAACTAGCCGGCTCTTGTACAAAAGCCGACCCTGGTCCAACGAAAAACCAGGATAGCTGGTATCTCCCTGCAACAAAGCCTGATAAACGCCCCTTAGTTGGAATCACAACCATTTCTTTGTATCACGCCATAATCCAAATCGTGTGCAAACGATAGCGTGCATAACGAAGGCACTCTTTCCACCCGAGAAAGCGCGTCAACAACCTTATTCTCTATGCCCGCCCTGTATTGGATGTCAAAGTCATATCCTAAATAGTTTAGTAACCCACTTTTGGTGCTCGGTACTAAATTAATCATTTGCTCCATGAAACTTCAAACTCATTGGTCAATCTGAACGATAAACGCCTTCAAGCAAATATGGTCGCCATTGCACTTACGGCCAAGACAATTACCATCAACTCGCGCTCGTAAATAGAGCGTGCCCTGCCTCTAGGAGACAAAACATGGTCGTAAAGGCAATTGACGACCCTTTTGCATCAACACAGCCCTAGGCCATAGCCGAGCATCCGTCTCAACCACAAATGGTCGAGAAAAATGCGGTAAAGGCCAACACACGGAACCGTAGTCATGGCTTTCTTCAATGCTACAAATGACTCCTCGGCCTCTTGATTCCACCCAAACTGATCTTTCTTGAGTTGCGTAGTCAAAGGACCAGCCACCGTCCCATAATTCTTGACAAACTTACGATAATAGCCAGTAAGACCCAAGAAACCCCTAAACTCCCGCAGTGTCTTGGGAGTAGGCCAATTCAGCATAGCTTCGATCTTCCTCTCATCAGCTGCCACCCCCTCGGCTGAAATAATATGCCTGAGATACTCCAGTGAAGATTGGCCAAAACAACACATTTTATCGTTAACCCTCAAACTATGCTGCCGTTGTACCTCAAAAACCCGAAACAAGAGCTCCGCGTGCTCTCCCAAAGTCGCACTATAAATCAAGATGTCATCAAAAAACACCAACACAAACTTCCTTAGGAAACACTTAAACACTTCATTCATTAAGGCTTGAAAAATGGCCGGCGCGTTTATCAAACCAAACGGCATTACCAAAAATCGTGGGTTCTAAATATTTTTTTGGTATATCTTGCCAAGATCCTAATTTGGTGATACCCCGAATGAAGGTCCAACTTGGAAAAGATCTTTGCCCCCTGCAACTCATCCAACAACTCATCTATTACCGGAATAGGGAAGCGGTCAGACACGATCGCGCAATTCAAAGCCCTATAATCCACACAAAACGCCAACTCCAGTCCTTTTTCTTAACCAAAAGTACGGACTCGAGTGCGGGCTGGAACTCGGTTGAATGATACCCGCTTGTAACATTTCGTTAACCAAGCGCTCAATCTCATCATACGCACTTTTGTGGATAGCGATACGGCCGCACCCTAATCGGAGTCGTGCCTCTTGTAGTACAATTGCATGATCACGAGCCCCGAGTGGGGTGGTAACCCCTCCGGTTTCTCAAAATGACGTAAGAACCGCAACACTTGTGAGATCTCCTCTGGAATTTCCGTTTGCTTCCCCTCTTCCGCGACATGTACACATCCCAACTCTACTAAGATCCCCTCTCCCGCCTTCTTGATTGTTTTTAGCATGGACTTTAAAGAGACCAAAGTCCTACTAAGACTTGAATCCCCTTGTAATGTCACCGTTGACTCACCCACCTTAAACTTCATTGTTAAAGTCTGCCAATTAACAGTCATATTGCCAAGGGAGCCTAACCATTGCATGCCTAGTATGACGTCCGAACTCCCCAGCTCAAGGGGTAAAAAGTCTTCCACCACTTCCACCCCTTGCAACCCCAACACCAATCCCCTGCAAATCCCACTCCCCTTCACAGCCTTTCCTGTTCCTATAATCACCCCATACTCTTGGGTTGTAACTAATGGCAGGTCTAACCTCCTCACCAATTCCATGGAGATAAAATTGTGGGTGGCTCCCGAATCAATAAGCACAACCACCTCGACTACCCACTAACCCTCGTATCTTCGTGGTTTTGGAGTAGTGATTCCCACCACTGAATTCAAAAAGAGTTCCACTACCTCCTCCTCATTCACTACTGTAATTTCTTCCTGTTCAATTTGACTAACTTCCTCCTCCTCTTCTAAAATTAAAATCTGTAATTCCTTATTCTTACAAACATGTCCAAAATAATATTTCTCATCACATTTAAAGCAAAGTCCTTTTCCACGTCTCTTTTGAATTTCGGACTCAGAAAATCGCCTAACAGAAGGCATACCTGATGGATGAAACGACTTGTCGTTTTGTGAAGGGCCAAACGACTTGTCGTTTGACATGGCTAATTGAGGGCGTTTATCGGTTGGCTTTGAAAGACTTGATTATATGGGCGATGTATCGTACCTTTGGTTGGACGTCGTTCCTTCGCTCCTCTCAAAGCAAAATTTGATCCTCCACTCTTGCTGATGATGTCGATTTCGATGATGCGATTCAACTCGCTCGTTGATGATTTCAAGGCATGGTGGAAATTTCCGCCCTAATCTCCGGCTTCAGACCGTTGATGAAGTTTCCTTCGAGGATCGCCGTGGGAATCTCCGTCAAATGGCTGCCGCCTCCGCCGAGACTTTTGAGTTTCTTTTCTTTTTTCATCCGGAACGATTTAGTGCAAAAAATTGCTCCGCACGGAAAATCCAGCCATCTGGATTTGTGCCTTCAAAAATCGGCATTTCAATTCGCCTTGTCATCCCTCCCAGCCGGAATTCTCCTTCCCGGTGCTCATACGCCGGTCCGCCTCCGTTCCCTTTCTCAGCCCTAGCCTCCCTAAATTCCGAATCTTCTCCTCCCTGTTTTTGCAACAACGACTCCAATTTTCCCAAAATCAACGCCACATTCTTCTCCAATGCAGGAATCTTCTGTAAATCATCCTTAACTTCTTCCATCTCCTTCGCAATTCCCTCCCAAGCCGAACTCAACTGTTCCTCCATGGTTCCAAGTCTTTCCTCCAATTTTCTGGCGGCCATCACAGACTACGCAAGATCAACGCTCTGATACCAATTTGATACAGAATCAATACGGAAATGACTAATAGAAATGTTATTAAGCACAATCTAATGAACTGAACACTATCGGAGGATTGAGAATACAACTGTCGGAAGATTGAGACAAGAAATCTTCTCGACACAACTCCTACACTCAGGTTTTCGAGAGACCTGAACTCTCCTATTCCTCACCAAACAATTCTCTAACTAACTCCTCTCTTTATTTTCTAACTATATATCCCCCGATACTACAATAGACCGCCCCCTTACAAAATTCCCTTTCTACCCCTGCTTTTTATTTCTCCTTACGTACGTAAAGTGCACCGGTGGTCTATCAGTCTTCTGTGGAGGAAGGAAGCCAGGGAGTAGCACTAGGGCCAGTAACTTATTTCACTAGTCTCATATGTGAGTCTCGATGCACAGATTCCTCAAGGCATTGTTTTGTACGACCGTTCAACCAGGTTTTGCCGCCTCCAGGCCGGCGACAACCACCGAACAGGCGCCCACGTACTCTCCTACGGATGTCATGAACGCCGCAGAGAGGAATGCCTTCAACTAGGGCGCTATTGGCCACTAACCACTCGCTCGCCAGCCGCTCGGGCTCCGCGTTTCAAGTTCGTTATCCTAACCGTCTCCTCTGCTCCACCAGGAGCCTGGGCCCTTCTTCTATCTTATCCACTGCCTTGCTCCTCGCGAGGGCTGCTTGCTCTGCTTCACCACCCCATAAGGCTAGGGATTGCACACTATAGAGATTTCTTCTCTCCACGCCTATGGGTTGGCGGCGACGACACCGTGGATCGGGATCGGTTTTAGAGAGAGAATTTATCCTAGTGCCTTGCTTGGGGCGAAGCACGGATCGGATCATCTTGAGTTTCGGTTCAAGAGAAAGTCTTTCTTCCCCTAGTCCCCGCCCGCCTTAAATCATGGGTATGGAGCCAGCCTCGCTTCACAGCGTGGGGGAAGATCGGTTGAGAATCCCCCGAGGGTTGGTGACCATACTAGCAGCATGCAGGCCTAATTTAACACCAGTCAGCAGCAGGGCATACAGCAGGGATTGAGTAGTCTTGGGAGGCGGACTTATAGTCCCCGGTTGCGAAAGGTTATTGACGTTGTTAACTACTAAAATTGAAAGAAAGTTTTACACGCTTAAAATACCGGTTTAAGGTTACGCTTGATTTCGATTCATACTAAAAATAGGTTCATTTCGGATGGGGAAAGCTAAAGGCAAAGCGGATAGTAGGAAATCCGTTAGAAAAATTGTACCTTGACAAGCCCCACGATGCTTCCGCGCAGCCATCATAGCGAGGGATGAAGAGATTCCCAAGACCGGAACTATAGACTCATTACGCACCAGCCCACTAGCAAAAGGCAAGGAATTTCTTTCACTAGTATAGGGATCATGCCTAGAAGAGGATTTAATAGTTCAGGAGGAACATAAACAAAAGCCATGCTACTTCATCTTCACTTCATGCTTATACACCCTCTTTGGTGTGGGCCCAACTTCTTTCTAAAAGGGGATTGCCTACATAATTTCAGGTTAAGCGGGCGGAATCATGCCCATCTTCCTTTGATGCCTAAATCATTTACGGAGCTTTATGGAAACAATATTCTTTCTGGTGCCATTATTCCTACTTACAAGCTATAGGTTTGCACTTTTGGAGACCCATAAAGCTCATGAATCGAGCACTTTTAGGCAAGTGGTTATGGATATTTTGAGAGGAGAGGGATAGCTCGAGTCTTGAATCCATTAGGTAGAAGTTTCTCACCTTTATACTTCTCCACCCCTTCACATACTTTTCATTTTGAAAAGGAACTACAGCCCTGCCTCGGTTCCATACTTTTTGATTTGGACAAGAAAGAACCACAAAAAAATCCCTAGAAACGGCTTCTTCAAAATCGTATCATTCCTACTCTATCCAATCCAACCTAGCTTCATCCTGTAATTGTCTGCTTTATCACGGTAGAGCGGATTAAGCATACTACTAAGCTACACAAACAAACTACGACAATCAACCAATCGGAGGAAGCCGGAAAGTGGGCTCGACCGATAAGGTCGAGCTCTCTTCAAACCTTCGATTGGTTGCATGCTTCCAGTCTTGTTTCCAATCCGTTACGTCAGTGGGCATTTAGCTCTCATTCCGCTTTTCTTCCCTTCTTTTTTTGGCTTGCACGTTTTAGCAGGCTATTCACCCCCTTTCTTTGTTTGAGGGACTGGCTCTCTTTCTTTAGGCTTCAAAGACCTTTTAGCTCTTAGCAGTTGTGATTCTCTTGCTTTGTGAGAGTCACTTGTGCTTTTTTTATTTTACAGCGATGAAGCCTTCAAGCGAAAAAAGAGTTCTTGGTATCTTAAGTGTCCCCTGGAAAAGGTATTTGATATGCCTTAAATAGACATCCTCTTGTTTCTGCCTATGAAGATGCGGATTGGGCCGGCTCGCCGGCCCAGAAGAGGATTTAATAGTTCCAGAGGAACGCAAACAAAGCCATGCTTACTTCATCTTCACTTCATGCTTATACACTTGCTGGCCTGTGGCCCAACTTCTTTCTAAAAGGAGATTGCCTACATAATTTCAGGTTAACTGAGCCGGAATCATGCCCATCTTCTAGTCATTAGGTAATCAACTTAGGATTTCCACACAACGCTAATGGATCTAATACAACAATGTGTCAATTTCATCTAATGATGTTAACTGTGCTGGTGAAAAGGAAATTATAGAGAAGAGAAGGCTTTAATTGGAGTGCTGACCTTTTACCCTGTCATTTAATTTGATTAAAAGAAAATAAGGTATTGAGTCCTTTAATTGGCCTTAAATTATTACTGTATGACTTTCAGTTGAGACCTCTTTTATCTACTTTGGTCCTTTCCTTAATATGGCTTTCTTATCTCTGTTTTGATAATTTTTCAGCTTGGTTGCGGTCATGGACTTCCTGCAATCTTTGCATGCCGTGAGGTGAAGTTGACTTGATTCTTGAATTCTACTTCAATGTTCTAACTAGCTGTTGAAAGCTTCTTCTTTTGTTGCATTAGGGGTCTGCTGCTGTTCATTTCCAAGACTTTAATGCTGAGGTCCTTAAATGCCTTACCATACCCAATGTAAATGCAAATATCGAGAAAGTATCTCAGCTTTCGAAAGCAAATGCGACAGATTGTGAGCCAGGGACAGAAGTTCGTTTCTTTGCCGGTGACTGGAGTGAAATCGATAAACTTCTTCCTTATGCACGTGACACTAACAAGGAAACTGATTGTAGTTCAGGGAATGGTCTAGATCATGGGTATGATATAGTTTTAATGGCAGAGACAGTCTATTCCACAACCGCTCTCCAAAGACTTTATCAACTAATAAAAAAGGTATTCCTTTATCAAATGAATCCTACTAATGTTTCTCTTTTTATATAAACGTATAACTTTAGGGCATGTTTACTTTGTATCAAAGGGAAAAGGAAAGCGAGTAGTGATTCCCTTTTCCATCTAATAAGGCGATTACTAACAAAATCAATAGTGGAGATTTATTAGGCCCCACACAATATAGGGAATGAGAAAAGAAAATGCCAATCCTTACACCCTCTTAGTATTGATTCCTTGTGATAGAACCACAAGCTACCACACAAATTTAGATCAAATATGCAAGAAAATTGATCGATCAAGCTGAAATAATACTGATATTGCTATTGAGAAAATTAGGAAAAAAGTACAAGATATGGGGGTTTTCGAGCGACCCCTTGCACTCCCTAGAGCAAAGCTTGGCTAATTTCTCTATAGCAAGATGATTGAAGCCTTCTTCCCTCTTCCTATTTATTCCGATTGCTAACATTCCCTAACCGAAAAGCCTCAGCACCTAATTCCAAACTTCTAGGCAAAACTAACAAACTAATTCCTCCAATCCCCTTCCTTTCATGTGCCAACTCAGCCCCTCCTCCTAACCACTAGCAGAGATGTTCTCCTGTGCTGTAGCTGCACCCCTGTCTCCTGCTCGATAATGGGCAATCGTGTGGGTAAATTAATTGGAAAGCCTAGCACGTGAATATTTAAGCCCGAGATATATTAAAGATCCAACACATGATAATTTTAAATTGGGATAAAGAGTGCAATTACGGGAATTTGAACTCAAGACCTCCCGCTCTGATACCATGTTAGTTTATCAATCCATCCCAAAAGCTTAAGCTGTTAGGAGGTGGGCGAACAATAGTTTTATACTTTAACATTTTACTTTCCTTTCCAATCCCATTAGCTTGCCCATGTTCTTTTACAGTTTGGTAAACGCGCCCTTAAAGTACTTAATTTGCAGTGCGTGAGCTATCCAAATGGTGTAGTATACATGTCCGCAAAGAAGCATTATTTTGGTGTAGGGGGAGGAACACGGCAATTCCTGTCTATGGTGGAGAAAGATGGTAAGCTTTTGCAGAGATAATCTTGATATTCAATTATAGAGGAACTATTTTCTCTAAAAATTCTTTCATTTATTTCAATAAATGTTCATTGTGTTGATCACGCGAGTTGGAAGGGTTACAAAGAGCCACTTTCATGCGCGTTCAAGCTTATTAATTTGATATTTTTTGTTTTCGGACTATTTGCATTGTATGATGTGCATAACTGGATTACAAGCATTAAGATCGTCGATGTGCCTATTTGTCATGCACTGACTAGTTTGCTTATGTACTTTCCACAAATGAGTAAACGTTTGCTATTTATATTCTTCTTCTTTAACTTTGAAGTGAGATTCATCTGATGTTCTCATAAGTACTTTATGGAATATTGAAATATTTCTGTATTTTTTTTCCCTCTCTTACTGCAGGTCTTATGGCTTTTAGCATGGTTGCTGAAGTTGCAGATGGTTCATCTAATGTTCGAGAGGTATGGAAGCTTTCATTTAAGTAGGTGTCCAAACTCCAATTGCACACTGTAATGTGCTTAGATGCAAGCTCTCTTGATCTTCTTCCCTGGGACAAATTTGGCCAGATAGCCTACTATATGAAAACCGAATTTAAATAGAAGATACTGAATGAGAGGAAAAAATGTCGAGGATGTTCCCTGATCAGACAAGCTCATGTTTTTTAACATCTGTATCATGCTGCTAACTCTAATTATCTGGTAATAATTATAATTGTATTTTTGGTTGTCTTTGCTATTAAGGTGGTAGTATGGTTGAAGCCAAATTGCTAGTTTTTACTGTTCATATCTATTTCAATTTCTACGATTGGTTGTCATATTATTAAAAGCAATTTGACAGTATGCTAAAAGTTTTAGCTTACTATATTCTCAGTGTCGTAATATTGCACCCAAAAAATTTCAGAAATTGTAACAATATCGTGAAAATTATTAATAGAATGTAATCAGGTCTTATATATATTTAAGATCAGGTGGTCCGTTTAGTCTGAATTATAGTTGGCTTTTGAGATTTGTGCCTATGACAAGATCAAAATCTCGAAAAAGAACCAAGTAAATTTAGCATATAGTCGCATATTCATTAGTAAGCATTAGGTTGGAGAGCTTAGACAGAGGTTTAAGTCGATACCTACTTTGTCAAAACCCCATCAAATTATTCAATTTATTAAGGAATTGACGACAGTATGATGAATCATTGAAGTATAGGAAAACTTAAAAGGGGGAAAAAGGGAAAGCTGCTAACTCTTGCACACTTAGATATGACAATATATGGGGTAGGAACATTTGCTTTGCAGCTTCGGGTCTTGAGCATAGGTTTGCAAAACCCATGGAGCTTGGATCAGGAACTAGACCTACAACGATAGTACTTTTGGCACCCTCGCTCTGGCGGGTTAGATTGTTCCGGAAGACAGTCTCCAGCTTTGCTATAAGCTTCCCCTGTAGCACCTTTGCAAACCGGTTGATCTGGCTTTAAGGCTCCGGGTGTGATGTACTTTCTCTGTGCAAGAACCCTTCTACTTATCTCCGACTCCATCAGCATCTCACCTTCTGCATCGCAGTCTGCTATCGAACCATTGCAGGGCGTGTATGCGTAGCCTTTAATCAGCGAGGTGCTGCTGAAATAGAGAAGGCTGAGAATTAGGATGTAATTGTAGAATTGGAGAGAAACCATGATTTCTGACCGGTGCTTTTGTTTATGACGCTTCCATTCTTTCCCTCTTGGAAGCACTTTATGTAGATTTGTTTCATTTTTTTTTTTTTTTTTTTTTTAGAGGAGTTAGTGGAATCTCCATTCACACATGCAGAGGGGCCAATCAATTCACCAAACCAATGATAGTCACGCATTTAGTTTATTTTTGCACACGCACTTCCGCCAAATCACATTTTATGATTATCTTTGTAGTCATTGTGTGGGGTTGGTTAATTACACAAATTCAAAGGCGCCTACCTGAAAGTAAAGACGAGTGGACGCGTTCATATTATTGGAAAAAGAAAAAGAAAAAAGAAATCACTTTAGGAGAAAGATTAAGCCCTATTCTTCCATATATATATATATATATATATATATATATATATATATATATATATATGGGGTTGTTTGGTTGAGAGATTCGTTCTCTGATTCGAATCATGATTCGTGGTTCGCTACAGTATTTTTTTTCACAAAAAATACACGTAAATCAAAAATAGTTCAAATCATGTGGTTCTAATTTATGAACTAAACGTCTCTTATATATATATATATATGGATGAGTTTTGAATACTTATGTTTTCATCGGTAGTTACCTTCAAATATATAAATTTATTGATGTGATAGGACTCTAATTTCATTTATTGTCATTAAATTTTTGGTCAATTATTCCATTTATTACAACTTTTGGATTAATATAATGTGATTAAATTAATAATATTTATTGATCGATAAATATTGAAGTAACTATTACTTCCTCGGGATTAATTGAAGCATATCTGTTAGGGGCATGTCAACGAGGCCAACCCAGTCCTTTGGTTGAGTCTCGCAGTAGCAAAGATTTATGCGAGTTTTCTATCTTAATCAACTTCAATAAAAGAGTTACATTATTGTGGAGAGCAGCAGTTTTTGGCACTTTTTGGGATATGGTTGGAAAGAAACAGGAGAATTTTCCTAGGGAAGAGAAGAAGATAGCGTTATACTTTGGGATAGAATCAAATTTTGGGTTTCAATATGGGTTCATAAAGATAAGAGAGTTTACTGGTGCGTTATTCTCTGACGTAACCAGGGATTCGGTTTGGGCTCCGTTTGCGTGCCCCGGTTTTCTTAGATTGGGGAAATCTCTTCCTATCCTTGTACTTAATTCTTTTCATTAATAGATAGTTTCTTGTTTCAAAAGTCCTTTAGTTGCGTCAAGTTGAATTATCTAGCTGCGATAATCAAGCATTGAGACATTTTCATTGCTCTGGAAGGCCTTGTTTGGAATAGCTTTTGATGATGTTCTTAGGTTGTAGAAGGAAGTAGCAAAAGTCTTAGGTTGTGGAAGGTAGTAGCAAAAGTCTTATGGCTTGTTATTTTACATGACTTGAGTTATAACTTGAATTGTGTATATGAGAAAAAAACACTAATAAAAAATTTGAATTTAAATTTGTAAAAAAAACACTATATCAATATGACTTGAGTCATGAAATTAACATACCCTTAAAATTTTAAATTAACTTTGATTGGTTTATATCAATAAAATAACTTAGTGGGACTAGACAAAAGTGATAGTAAGTAGGCTTGTTACCGTTTGTGCCCCATGAACTTTTCGTGGTTTGACACTTTGTTCTTAAAACATATACTTTTGATAAATTGGTCCCTGAATGTCTTAAATTTAGCCTTTACCAAATTGGAGCTAATTATTGCTATTTCCTGAAATTTGGGTAGTCAATTACCGGGAGGAAAAAAATATGGATGAAAGTGTCAAACTGTCGGTTTTCGAATTGAATTCGGATGCGGAAGCATGTGGGTGTGATCATGTATAACAAAAATTTTCATAAAATCTTTGATATACTCTATAAATTATATTAATTTATGTAAGAATATTTTAATCACATTAATTTATTAATTAAGAACTCGAATAGGAATTATACCTAGTGGCCGATTAGAATGATAACTTGAGTTCGTTAACCTCAAACAATCCTCACTCTAATCTTTGTTCAAAAAAAACCGAGTCTTTCTCATCAATTTCTTGAATCTATAAAGACATGTGTGTAGGCACATCTGAAACAAAGCAGGCTAACAAAAATACTCAAGAATTTTTACGAACACCAACGCATGCACGACGTTGAATTTTTAGAGAAAATATTTTCCTCTCACAACACTTGTGAAACCGACCATTCTACAAAATTAGGAGCAAAAATTGTGTCAAAAAACTATTTTTAAAAATTGTGTCTACTATCTCCTTATTTATCGAATAGTAGTTAGACTCCTAGAAGAAGTCTCATCTTTATCTCTAAGATAAAGCTTATTAATTATCTCCCATTTGAATTTGGAACAAATTTTCCTTTGTTTTATCCATAATGGCTGGTCACATATGGGATAAGGATCCCTGTGGTAGGCGCAATATCTAGATAGGGAAAGAAGAAAAAATCATCATTTATCCTGTAGCCCAATTTTGACTCAAATTTAAAATTTAATTTAAGTCAAACTTAAATTAATTTGAATTCTAAATTGAACAACTTATCAAATAAGTTTAAATGGATAATTCTAGATGTGTTCACATTGTGCCTTGCGTTCACACTATGTGAACACCTTTCACATAAATGATCCAAAATTTAAATTTAAATTTAAATAATCACATTATTTAAATAATAATTAATTCTCAATTAATTATCCTTGAGTGTTTAATTTTAAAATTCCGTAATTCTAAAATTTTCATTTTGCCCTTGGTGTCTTGTAGAATTACAAGGGGACGTGGCGACTCATAGGCCTATAATTTTGAGTTCTAATAAAATTAATAATTAATTAAACACTTTAATTAATTAGTTAATCTTATTAATTCCAATAGTTACTCCACTATAAACTTTGAATTGCACTATTGTAATTATAGATATAAATTACTTATAAATAGTGAAGTGTCCATGTGATGTAGTCACTGCATATAGATCAATCTCCCATAAACAATTCATAATTAGAGCCAGGTGAAATCCGTTAACCTGTCTAATTACATCTTTATCCTTGAGTACCATTGATTCTCTAATAGACAGTAATTCATAAAACACATTCATGAATTGGAGCTCATACTAGTCCAAGTACCGAATCAATCCTCAAGAGAATTATTTATCTACTTCTCTTTCAAGAAGGAATGGATTTCATCTTGTATAATAACATTCCCTGCAACCTACTTCATCATGTCTCCAAAATACAAGGAATGAGATTCAAGATCTCAGAATCCGTACCGAGTAAATCAAAAGACACAAATCCATAAATATGAGTCTACTAAGAACTCAGGATTAAGATCATTCTATATATGACCATGGGTAGACTCAATTAGAATTTCTATACTTAACGAAAATTATTAGAAATTCATATTGTGTCTGTGTCCTTATTCCACATAATCTCATTATGTGAAATACACTCATTCAATATCTCATCATATTAACAGTGCGGATAACACCGTTTCATTCTAAATGAGAATGACTGTATTAATAATGTTTTAATTAAAGATTTTAAACTTTAATTAAATTCGTTACGAACATCATTTTTTTATCCGAGACTTGAAAATTCCCGTCCATAATTTTTTCCCCGGGAATAAACACGCATTCCCTCGGCGCCGGAGGAGTGTGAACCTCAGGAATAGGGACCAGCGGTGTCCAAGTCTCGGTCACTGGCGTCTTCTCTTTGCGCCTCTTCTTCTATGCAGGATTCCCCCCCGGTACCGAAGGACCCTTAACCTTCTTACTCCTCGGCGTAGGAGAAGAAGAGCTAGCTTTCTCCTTTCCCTTTGACGGGGGCTGCTGGCTCGGCCCGGAGTGCTGGCTGCCAGGGAGTTGGATTCTCAAAGATGCCATCTCTACGGAAATGACGAGACAAAGATGTAGTCTGCGTTTGGAAAACAAAAGTCGTAGTGAAGGAAGGCGTCAAAAGCAGGAATTACCTTCGTCGCTTAAGTGGAAGTATGCGCGGACTGCGTCTAGATCTGAAGGATCGGGGAGATCAAGGATTAACCCGGCGGCACGAAGGTTGGCCTTGGTTAGAAGCATTTCAATGTGGTAGATCTCAAATGAAAACGAGAATGCCTTATCGATCCTCGCCAAGCTATTACCAGAAAACTTTGGCCAGTCCCGGTTAACTGAAGGGTGAAAGATTGTCAGCATACGAACAAGAAGAAAAAACCAAAGTAAGGTGAAAGAAAGCCAAAAATCTCACCATGTTCTCAAAGCGCCGCCTACACCGCCTTGACGGGGCATGCGGTCGTTGGGGTGAAAATTGAAAGGCCCTCGGATCATGAAGAACATGGGTTTCCACCCATGTGACAACGAAGGAATGCCCAGTATCAACTTCCCAAATCTGGGCTGAGACCTCCCATGACCACTCAAAAAGTACCGCCCCTCACACTTGGCGACGTGGCATAATTTGTACATAAATCTGAACTCGTCCAAAAGGAGTTCCATATCAAATTACTGGTGCCACAAACTCCGAACTGCACCGTCAAAATAGTACGGAAGTTCGACGCCGGTTGAGCGGGGAAATGCCATAAAATGGCGGTAGTCTTTACAAAAGGATGAATCGGAAGGGTCATCCCCGCCATAATGGCTCTAGTGTAGACCGAGAGGTACCCGGTTAGCAGCATGCTAGTCCTAAAATGCATGTCTGGGAGGAGGTATTCTAACCACCTCCGGTCGATGCATCCTTCCTTTACAGCTCGGATGATGTCTTTATTCTGGACCCTTGACGCCACCACATTGGCTGTAAAGAAAGGCCTATCCGGATCACCACTCGTGGTAACCAAGGGGGCAACTACCGTCGAGGTAGCCACCCCACCAACACTGCCCCTCGTGAAGGGGATCCGCTCTACCACATCGTTCAACATCCGCTCTATGCTACCAAATTCACTCCTGACGTCGTCGCCTGGTTCATATCTAGCTTTGACATCTTCTATGTCCCTGAGCACGGAGTCGACACTAGAAGACTAAGAAGACCATAAGATCTCCACCATTGTAGAGGAGTCTGGATGGACGACGGAAGAATCCTCTCGACTGGGGGAATTTTGGGCCATTGTTCTGGTGATTAAAAAGACAAGCAGCTGAGTTAAAACCCTAACGTCGAGAGGAAGAAAAGGATGGCTATTCTAAACCATGACTATTCAAACGCCTCGACTTGGCGTCGACCATTCATACGAGAATGATAGCGGTTTGTGTTCATGGTACCCGAGTTCCCTAGAACCCAAGGACGAGAAATGCACAAGCGGCCAAAAGTCGGAAGAATAACTACCCTATGCGGGAAAAACAAAGCGGAGTAAGTCTCCTAACTTCTACATTCCACTCATTTTTCACACATATATACATGGTTCAAATAGGAAAGGAACCCGTGAGTAGGCAAAGCAAACAGAGGGTGATGAGGCTTACCGGTAAAGAAGGATTCTGAGGAAAGTCCCAAAGTAAGAACGGCTTTACGATGCGCCTGGAAAAACGGGAAGAATGAATCAGTGTTTAGCAAAGAAGAGTTCCGGCAGAATAGGCAGCAGTTCAATGGATGTGTAGAGTGTTTGCGTTTTGAAAAAATGGCTCTCGAGTTCAGAGAAGGTATTTAAAGGGATGAAAATCCTCGACCCCCGACCGTTGGATGAAAATTTTGAAATCAATGACAAGGGAATCTGCCCGAATCGGCGGTGTGACGAGGGTGGGGAAGCGAAGAGTCGCGATCTAAGGGCTTGTATTCGCTCTTTTGAAATAGAGCCTGCGTCATCAAGGGAATCGGTGATCACGACGGTTCGTCCCCGAAGGAAATCTGAAACATCAGGCCATCATTTGACGAAGGCTCGGGCGATTTCCCACACCCGAAGCATGAAAGTACGATTGAACCTAAAGCTCGAGGCTGCCTAAAAGGAGCCCTTGACTTGGGGGTAGCTGTTGTGTGGGAAAATGTGACGGACACATGGACGAACGATAATGCGGCACATGGCCTAGACTACTCCCCACCAAGCAACAACCCTCAATGCCTACGGCTCCCTCCCGTTCCGCTACAAAGAGTCTAAGCATGAAGTCCAACTTAGGGCGACGACTCCTTCTGGCATCGACAGATCGTACCGTCGAGCCTGAGACACAAAGATTCCTCGACCGCAGAATCGACCATCAAGAAGGACGATTGGGCTAAACATCACTGGCGACAAGGGGAACGTTCTTTGGAGGACGTGGCAAGTTGCGTGCAAAAGTGGGGGACGTCTGCAGGCATTAATTGCGAGCTCTCAAACCGCCTCACAGGGGACAAGAGAGTATTACAGGGAAGCACAGAGCCGTAATAGAAGACTAATTGGCTTAGTGAACAATGCTAATTAGTGGGCTACGTTTGGGCCTAACAAGAGAGAGCACTTGAGTGCTACTACCTACGAAGAAAACCGACCAAGCGAAGGAAGCCTAGTATAAAAGAAGGAAGACCCCCAATAGGGAAGGGGTTTAGAGATTCAGAAAGAGAAAAAAAAAGAGTTAGAGATAGCAATTGTTGTAAATTGTAATCTCCTTAAAAGAAATACAAAATCATAGTGGATGCGACACTAGTTTTCTGAGTGCGCCACTATAAAATTTTTGTATTCTTTATTTGTGCACATATCTAATTAACACAATACACTCACTTTACAAATACCCATACATTTACTACACATAGGCCGGTAATCTAAAAAAAAACCAAGAGGTAACTCGGCCGGTTTTTATTGATGAGAAACTGTAACACCCTGAAGAATTAATTGAGATTAATTAAGGTAATTAAGATTATTAGTGTGCCTAATCTGATTTAATTTATTGAGTTTGAATGATTCCAAGGTATTTAAACCATTTACAGTAATTTATTTTAATCCAGAGGTGCGTATGGGCGCATTTTTGGACTATTATTTTAAATATTGTGCCACGTGTCTTTTCTTTTCTTTCTTTTCCTTTCTTTTCCTTCCTTCCCGAGCATTTCTCTCTCTCTCTCTCTCTCTCTCTCTCTCTCTCACGCCGTGCTCTCTCTCTTTCTCTCTCCGGTTTTTCCGTCCCAAATCGAACGGGTTTTGAGCCAAAGAAGAGTTTCAAAGTAATTTCAACATCAAGAGAAGGATTCGAGGTAAGATTACTGAAAGAACCTCTCTTGAATCTATGTTTTTCGGATTTCAAAACTTATTTTGGTTCAAAACGGATTTTGATGATTTTCGAGTAAAACTAGAGTAGAAATTGGAGATCTTGGGTTCTTTGGACTTGTTTTAGGACCTAGAACCCGGATCTAGTGTTTTCCTTTGAAAAATCTGGATTTGGGACTGGATTTGCAGGTTTTGGACCGATTTCCGCGAGTTCTCTCATGGCGGTCGATTTCACGGTCGACTGTGCGGTCGGCCCGGATTGCGGAAGTCGACGGTCGACCTGTTCGGTCGGCCGGTGTGCACTCTACCGGTCGACGGGTAGAGTTGCACTTTTTCTGTCACCGGTCGACCGGTGTACACGGGTTTGACCCTGTTTGGCTGAAATTGTCGTTTTGACCCCTGTTTTCGGGGAGAACCTAAATTAGCTTCATCTGGGGACTTGGGATGAAAGGATTAGTATCCTTAATCCCTGATTTGATAATTAAAACCCTTGGAATGGAATTTGAACATGAAAAATTGATTAGGGCACACTAATTGGAAAATCTTGGTATATGATTGAAATTGGATTACTTTAGGACTGAGGATTGATCCTAAAGTGGTGTTTTATATCGATGCTTTCATTGTGGATTGATGAAGGGGCTTGAGGAAGCGGAAGCCGGGAAAAGAACAACGCTAGTCCCGTGTTTGATTGTGCGAGGTAGGATTTCTATCCCTTTTCCTTGTGAGCCTGTTTTTCAAAAAGGATTTTGGCCTTGAAAATGTTTTAAAGAAAGGGATTGATTTGCGAAAGAAAAATGTTTTAAAAACCATGGCTTGTTAGTTTATGGAATTCCTTGGCTTGTCCTGTCCTTGGAATCCATAGCTTGTCGATCATGGAACCTCATGGCTTGTTCGGTCATGGGGCCCTTGACTTGAGTAGTTAGGTGGGGTCATATGAACGATTTCATAATGTTAAGCGGATGATTTCTTAAGATAAGAGATCTTGTGAACTGGTAATAGAGTCTATTCTTTGTAAGCCTAGATAGGATGTGGAGAGTGCATCCTCGGGGCAGAACCCAAACCGGTCCGGTAGGCGAGGCACTTGGTGAGGTGAGTAATTTGTACTAATTACTCATTTGAAGCCTCGTGTCTGATCAGTTTCTGTTATATCTCCTTTGAGAAAAAGGATGTGAGGTTCCTACTGTTGCGTCGGGGCTGAATGTCTATTTACTTTATTTACGCACTTATTTATTTACTCGTTTATTTAAATTATTTCAAATTATATCCATTGGGCCTTTCGCTCATGTTTCAAATGTTTAAACCCCTCCGGGGAGATTCGAGGAGGCGGTGCATCGTGGTGAGGGGTGCTACGGATCGAGCAAGCGAGGATTGTGTTATCCTCTTGAGCAAATGTAAGGAATTTGAGAAATTCAGCAAACTTAAATAAATATTTGGATTTACTAGACTGTGGATGATGTCCGTTGTAATTGTTTATTTACATGAACATGCATGTATGATCTTTATATATCTGTGGGGTGGAGCCCTGTGTGTCGAGGCTCCTGGACTATGTAGATTATTTATATTTTAATGCGAGTTAAGTGTGGGACCCGGTTGGGGATCCGCTTTATTAATCTAATCGAGCTCCACGTCACCCACCCCGGTTGGGCGTGACAAGAGTGGTATCGAGCATTAGGTTAAGAACCCCGGGATTGTACATACATGTGTGACATCTGTTATCCTTTGAACAGTCTAGTTTGATTTCGATTGAAGGAAATGGCGCCTCGCCATGAGACTAGGTAACCGGCCGGAACAACCGAATCAAGGATTCTTTGATGCCATGTTTATCGCCTTTCAAGGCATGGCCACTAGAGCTCGGAATGAGCGACGGCTGGGGATCGAAACAGGAATATTTCCGGGAATTCAGGCGAGCGCCTATCCCTCGTTTAATAGTGAGGAGGACCCCAGAAATTTGAGTTTTGGATTGACTCCATAGTTAAGCATTTGAGTACTATGGGAGTTCCAAATGAATCTTGGGTGGAATTTATGTGTACAAGATGGAAGGATTGGCAAACACTTGGTGGAAACAGGTCAAGAGGAGGATGAATGTCTGGGGATGACCTGGGAACAATTCGAGGTGATGTTCAATGATCGTACTTCCCTCCGAGTTACAGGAAGAAAAGGCAATGGAATTCATGTCATCGGTAAGGTGACATGTCCGTAAGGGAATATGAGGCTAGGTTTAATGACCTATCCCGGTGACCATTCGCCATCTCTAGTGGAGTCTGAAGACATGAAATGTCTCAAGTTTGAGGGGGGCCTCAAGAACTCTGTGAGGAGATCCTTGGTGGCTCTAAGACTTGGAACTTTGGGGATTTAGTAGTCTTTGCTATGAGGGTGGAACAGATAACCTCGCCTATCGCCAAAGTAAAGAAGAAGAATGAGATGGTCTGCCTCTGGTAGACCCTACTGTTTCTGGCATGCCTTCTGTTTCGGGTGGACCACAGCCGGAGTGGTAGAAGAAACCGCAATCAAGAAATGACAAGTGGTGGCGATGGTTCTTCGGGAGTGAGGAAATGCTAAAATGCGGGCCCAAAAGTGTCACCATTGTGGGCAGGTGGGCCATATTAGGAGGAATTGTCCTCTGTCGGCCGCGGCTCAACAAGCCCAAAGTGGCCTTCCCCTATAGCCAGAAGGGGCCGTCACAAAGACATGCCGCCAAGGCCCAATGGATGCCATACCCTCCTGCGCCCGACCTACGGCCACCTCGGTATTTCCACCGATTCGGCCTCAGCGCCGAGGCGGTACAACCACCTCCGGTTTATAGGCCTCCGGCTCGCCTAATGTTGGACAGAGGGAAGGAAAAATACAGGGACAAGCTTATACCCTGGAGGGGAGGCGGCTGGAGGTCGGACCCGATGAACGCGGTGGTTGAGGGTATGATCCTAATCTCTCATTCTTTTGCTCACGTGTTGTTTGATACTGGTGCCACACACTTTCGTTTATATCAAGTTCTTTTGTTCGGACTTTGAAACCGAAATCTGAAAACTTAGAAGTCCCGATGACTTTGAACTCCCACCGGGATGTGTGGAGGTGATGAGTGTGTGTAAGTCGTGGTGAAATCACGATTAGTGGTGAGCGATTGAGAGCGGACTTGATTATCCTTCCGATGACCCCTGTTTGATGTGGTGCTCGGAATGGATTGGCTATCAAGGCACGGTGCAATCGTTGATTGCTACCGAGGAAAGTGACCTTGGTGACGGATTCGGAATGTTGATTGCTTATCGTGCAGTAGATGAACCCGGTCCTTGGGGAACGATTGTTGAAGTACAGCGTTGGGGGACGGAAGAATCTAGCATGTTTCTCCTCCTTCTTGTCTTAGAAGGTGAATCAAGTGAGCGGAGATAGTGCGGGGAAACTGTGGTGGATGAATTTGTAGATGTATTTCCCCGAGGATCTACCTGGTTTGCCACCAGATCGGGAAATTGAATTCTGCATTGATTTGGTTCCGGGAACGGCACCTATTTCCATTCCTCCATACCGGATGGCTCCGGCGGAGATGAAGGAATTGAGAACACAGCTTGGAGAGCTGGCCGAGAAGGGATATATCCAGAATAGTACTTCTCCCTGGGGTGCACCGGTGCTGTTTGTGAAAAAGCACGACGGATCTCTTCGGTTGTGCATTGACTACCGACAATTGAACAGGGTAACTGTGAAGAATAAGTACCCACTGCCGAGGATCGATGAATTGTTCGATCAGTTGGGTGGATCACAGTTCTACTCTAAGATTGATTTGAGGTCCGGGTACCACCAATTGAAAATCAGGGAGGAGGATATTCGAAGATCGCTTTAACTCGGTATGGGCACTTGAGTTTCTCGTAATGCCGTTTGGATTGACAAATGCCCCTTTGCATTCATGGATTTGATGAATCGGGTTTTTTCGGCCGTGACGGATCGGTTTGTCATCGTGTTCATTGATGACATCTTGGTGTATTCAAGACTTGGGAAGAACATGCGCAACACCTTAGGATTGTTCTTGAGACCCTTGAGAACACCGGTTGTATCTGCGAAGAAGGAGAAGTGTGACTTCGGGTGTGAGGTGAAGTTCCTTGGCCATGTGATTTACGGACGGGGAATCTAGAGATCCTTCTAAGGTCGAGATGCTACAGTGGGAAAGGCGAAGAATGTGGCAGAGATTGAGAAGCTTTCTCCGGACTCAAGGGTATTGGGGCGTTTTGTGAAGGACTTCTCGAGTATCGCTTTGCTCCGTTGACTCGGTTGACCAAGAAGGAAGTCCGATTCGAATGGGATCTTTGGATGTGAACATGCCTTCAGGAATTGAAGGTAAGGTTGACAAGTGCACCGATTCTACAGCGATTCCTAATACTGAGGAGCCATACGAGGTGTACTCTGACGCCTCGGGGGTTGGGCTTGGTTGTGTCTTGATGCAAGGCGGACACGAGTAGCTTACGATCTCGCCAACCGAGACCGCATGAGCGGAACTACCCCACGATGACTTGGAGTTAGCGGTAATATTTGCTCAAGATATGGAGATGTTATCTCTATGGAGCAAGATTCCGTGTCTTCTCGATCATAAGAGTCTCAAGTACTTGTTTACTCAGAAAGATCCGAACCTCGACAGAGGTGATGGGTGGAGTACATGGAAGACTATGACTTCACTCGCGGTATCATCCCGGAAAAGCTAATGTGGTGGTCGATGCCCTTAGCAGAAAAACGCCGGGGAACTCTGGCGCCCTTAGCTTTGGAGGATTGGAAGAGGACCAAGTGGTAAGTGAGTATGATCTTGATTACCATGAGGATTATAACCAGGTTGTGGTGTATAATCCGATTTCCGCACCAACTCTTGTGCAACAAGTCAGCGAGAATCAATGGCGGGATCCACACCTCCAAGGAATTTGGATTCGGATCCGTAATGGAGAACAATTTGAGGATTGGAGAATCCGGGAGGATGGAGCCTTGTATTTCCCGGAACCGCCTCCTTTGTTCCTAAGGCGGGTGAGGTAAAGAAGATGATTCTGCATGAAGCTCACAAATCGAGGTACGCCATTCATCCGGTAGTACTAAGATGTACCAGACTTAAAAGAGAAGATCGTGGAGAGGCATGAAGAGAGATGTTCGTGAGTACGCCCCGAATGCGTGACTTGCCTCCAAGTTAAAGCCGAAAGCACCGTGGCCGGGCCGAGAGTTGCAACCTCTTCCCCCGCCCTCGAATGGAAATGGGAGCATATCACGATGGATTTTCCGATGGGACCGCCAAGAACCGGAGCCGAGGCACGATGCCATCCGGGTGGTGGTTGACAGTTGACGGTCCGCCGCGACTTCATACCGCTCCGCGGCGACCTATTCTCGGAAGGTTCCGCTGGATTGTACCGAGCACATCGTGAGGTTACACGGGTGCCCCCGCTCATCACGCCCGATCGCGGACACGGCTTTCAATGCAAGGTATTGGAGAAGTTTCAGGAAGCCATGGGGAACAGAATTGAACTTCAAGACAACATTTCATCCCGTGACGGACGGACAACTGAAAGAGTTATTCAGATTCTGGAGGATATGCTTCAGGCTTGTATTCGGATTTTGGCGGAACTGGAAGAAATACCTGCATCTAGTCGAAGTTTGCACAACAACAAATTTATCGTGCCAAGATTGGTATGACACCGCTTGAGGCGTTGTATGGTCGTCCTTGTAGGTCACCTGTTTGTTGGTTGGAACCAGAGGATAGACTTACAACCGGACCGGATGTCATTCAAGAGAACAATGAGAAGATAGCTGTGATTCGAGAGCGCCTGTTGATGTACTCAAAGTCGCTTTAAAAGCTTATGTCGACAGGCGAGGCCTTTGGAATTCCAAGAAGGCGACTTTGTGTTGCTAAAGGTTTCCCACGTAAGGGAGTTACTCGGTTTGGTGTGAAAGGAAAACCGCACCAAGGTATGTGGGACCATTCCCGATCGGCAACGAGTCGGAGTGGTAGCGCATCGTTGGCCTTACCGCTCGAGCTATCTCACGCATGCGTGTTTCATGTCTCCATGCTTCGGAAATGTCGGCTGAGCTGGAGGCGGTGGTGCGGTGGTTTGACGTTCCGTCTGATGATGACGCGTCTTACGAGGAGGCACCGGTTGATTCTTGGCGGGAAGATGAAGAGTCTGCGTCATCGTGAGATTCCGCTAGTGAAAGTGTCTTTGGGCGACACCATGGTGTTGAGGAAGCAACATGGGAGCTTGAAACGACGATGCGAGGGCGTTATCGCATCTGTTTGCACTTTGAGGTGAGTTTTAATTTCGAGGACGAAATTGCCTAAGGGGGTGGAGTCAGTAACACCCTCAAGAATTAATTGAGATTAATTAAGGTAATTAAGATTATTAGTGTGCCTAATCTGATTTAATTTATTGAGTTTGAATGATTCCAAGGTATTTAAACCATTTCTGAATTTATTTTAATCCAGAGGTGCGTATGGGCGCATTTTTGGACTATTATTTTAAATATTGTGCCACGTGTCTTTTCTTTTCTTTTTCTTTTTCTTTTTCCTTTTCCTTTTTCTTTCTTTTCCTTTCTTTTCCTTCCTTCCGAGCATTTTCTCTCTCTCTCTCTCTCTCTCTCTCTCTCTCTCTGCTCTCTCTCTTTCTCTCTCCGGTTTTCCGTCCCAAATCGAAGCGGGTTTTGAGCCAAAGAAGAGTTTCAAAGTAATTTCAACATCAAGAGAAGGATTCGAGGTAAGATTCTTGAAAGAACCTCTCTTGAATCTATGTTTTTTCGGATTTCAAAACTTATTTTGGTTCAAAACGGATTTTGATGATTTTCGAGTAAAACTAGAGTAGAAATTGGAGATCTTGGGTTCTTTGGACTTGTTTTGGGACCTAGAACCCGGATCTAGTGTTTTCCTTTGAAAAATCTGGATTTGGGACTGGATTTGCAGGTTTTGGACGATTTCCATGAGTTCTCTCTCGGCGGTCGATTCACCGGTCGACTGTGCGGTCGACCGGATTGCGGGTGACCGGTCGACTGTCGACCGTCGACCCGGTGTGCACTCTACCGGTCGACCGGTAGAGTTGCACTGCTCTGTCTCCGGTCGACCGGTGTACACGGGGTTTGACCCTGTTTGGCCTGAAATTGTCGTTTTGACCCCTGTTTTCGGGGAGAACCAAAATTAGCTTCATTTGGGGACTTGGGATGAAAGGATTAGTATCCTTAATCCCTGATTTGATAATTAAAACCCTTGGAATGGAATTTGAACATGAAAAATTGATTAGGGCACACTAATTGGAAAATCTTGGTATATGATTGAAATTGGATTACTTTAGGACTGAGGATTGATCCTAAAGTGGTGTTTTGTATCGATTGCTCATTTGTGGATTTATGAAGGGGCTTGAGGAAGCGGAAGCGGGAAAAGGGCAACGCTAGTCCTGGGTTTGATTGTGCGAGGTAGGATTTCTATCCCTTTTCCTTGTGAGCCTGTTTTCAAAAAGGATTTTGGCCTTGAAAATGTTTTTAAAGAAAGGGATTGATTTGCGAAAAGAAAAATGTTTTAAAACCATGGCTTGTTAGTTTATGGAATTCCTTGGCTTGTCCTGTCCTTGGAATCCATAGCTTGTCAGTCATGGAACCTCATGGCTTGTTCAGTCATGGGGCCCGCGGCTTGAGTAGTTCGTGGGGTCATATGAACGATTTCATAATGTTAAACGGATGATTTCTTAAGATAAGAGATCTTGTGAACTGGTAATAGAGTCTATTGCTGTAAGCCTAGATAGGATGTGGAGAGTGCATCCTCGGGGGCAGAACCCGAAACCGGTCCGGTAGGCGAGGCACTTGGTGAGGTGAGTAATTTGTACTAATTACTCGCTGAAGCCTGTAACATGGTTAGTTTCTGTCATATTTCCTTTGAGAAAAAGGATGTGAGGTTCCTAATTTGCATTCGTGCGGGGCTGAATGTCTATTTACTTTATTTACGCACTTATTTATTTACTCGTTTATTTAAATTATTTCAAATTATATCCCCTTTGGGCCTTTTCGCTCATGTTTCAAATGTTTAAACCCCTCCCGGGAGATTCGAGGAGCGGTGCATCGTGAGTCGAGGGGTGCTACGGATCGAGCAAGCGAGGATTGTGTTATCCTCTTGAGCAAATGTAAGGAATTTGAGAAATTCTGTAAACTTAAATAAATATTTGGATTTACTAGACTGTGGATGATGTACATTTGTAATTGTTTATTTACATGAACATGTATGTATGATCTTTGTATATCTCAGGTGGAGGGTGGAGCCCACGTGTCGAGGCTCCTGGACTATGTAGATTATTTATATTTTAATGCGTTAAGTGTGGGACCCGGTTGGGGATCTGCTTTATTAATCCTAATCGAGCTCCACGTCACCCACCCGGTTGGGGCGTGATGAAACCACCGTCAACAATAAGGAATCTCATCCTCTGAGGAATCACTTTCATCTTCTTTTACTTCTTCATGATCAACTACGACTTTCCCCTTAGAAGAGTCCCTATTTAATCCATCTTCAACTGAAACATTCTTCTGCACAACATTCCCAAACGAAGCTTGACTCTCTAACACTCGCACCTATCATAGAGGTCGCAAGAAACATGTACGGACGTTGAATGCTTAAGACAGATATTGAAGAAACTTAACATCTTACTATCTGTGTCAAAATGCAGCAAACCATTCATTCTAGGTACACTGACATAGTATGTACCCCCTGTCGCATGGTCTAACTCCTTGACAACAATAGCATCAGCATCCAAAAGTCATAACTCATCAAGATCCAAAATAACAGCATAATTTGATCCCCCATTATAGTCAACCCTTTCATCTATCATTACAATTTCACCACCATGCCACAACTTCAACTGACAAAAAAATAATAATAACAATTTGTTATTTCTGTCTTTTTTTTTAAAAAAAAAAAAAAAGATAAAAGATAAAAACAGAGCTTTTGAACCTTTTGCTCGCAAATTGCTACTCTTTTGAACCTTTCCTTAAAAAATTGCTACCGCTACCCCACATGTTGTTGTCATCGAATCCTACCAACACAATAGACACAAAACACAACAGACAACACATGGTGATCTCTATAATCTTTTACAGTAATTAACAGATTGAAAATGAATCAAACTTAGCAGAATATTCTTACCATTCAGCCATTCAAACATTTCAAGATGAAATTACCAAAAGTCATATACAAATTGCCGAAAACAATAGCAAAATTGTTACCATATTCCATATTTAGGGTTCATGAAATCTTACAATCAACCATTGACAATTCCACTTATTCAGATCGACTCAAACCCTTTCTTCTTTGGTGATTTCTTGACTGATTAGTTTGAAGGAATTCAAGACCTTCAATTCGAAAGGGAAGTTCAAGAACAATGAGATGATTTTAGGAAATTTGAATTGAGTTTGAGAACGATGAAAAATGCTGAAATAACTCTAGATTTTTTTTGCCTTAATTGGTCCTATTTCGAACATTTCAGGATTCACCTTAAATTACGTATTTGCCTTGATAGTGAGTGTCACGTACCAAAAAGTGACATTTACTGTTCAAAATTTAACGGAGGAGGCGGATAAGGAAGAAACGTGCTAATGGAGAACTTTTCAAGGAGAAAATTTAATATTTTTAACACGCAAATAGCAGGAGGCACAAATGTAATTTATTCTTTTTATTTTCAATTATCTAATTTGTATAAAAAAAATTTATTATATATATATTTTTTAATCTGATATGATTTTAAAATGATTAAACAATCAGAAATAGACCTTATCACTAAAACTTACCGACCAGATAATTTTTATTATTATTTTTTTTAATCTAGGACTAATCGACGGTTTAGACGTGTAGCGGTAGGTAAAAACAAAACCCTACCCAAAAATTGTCCTATTTAAAGTAGCGGAAATAGAAGATTAACTAACCCCATTTTCTTTCCTGCCAAACTGTACTTTTCAAACCGTCTTGAAGTCAACAATGGCTGCCAGAGAGCCAGACCAGAAAGCTCGAATCTTCCATTTATATTTCCATAGCTTTTACTCGTTTTAGACATTTAACAGTTTCTTTCAAATTCATCCTTTTTTCTTCCTTCCTTCCTTCTTTCAATTTCGGCACAATATATTCGGTTCCCAAATCCAAACAGGAATCGCGATCCTCCGAAAGCTTCATTTTTTTCAGTCCGGCGATGGAGGCGGCTCATGGCGGTGGCGGTGGAAGCGGAGGTCCGGCGCCGTTTTTGTTGAAGACGTACGACATGGTGGACGACTCGGCGACGGACGAGATCGTGTCATGGAGCTCCAACAAGAATAGCTTCGTTGTCTGGAATCCGCCAGAGTTCAGCCGCCTCCTCCTCCCGACCTATTTCAAGCACAACAACTTCTCCAGCTTCATTCGTCAGCTCAATACCTACGTGAGATTTTTTTTATTAATTCTCGTTTTGTTTGGATTAAATTCTATGTTGAATTTTCGATTTTGTTTAGATTTGGTTGCGTTTTTGTTGATGGTCCGTTGAATTCGATTCAATATTTAAATTGTGGTTGATGTGTTTGGTTTCTGAATATTTGTAGTGATTTCTGTAGGGATTGTTAAATGATTATTTTGTTCGTTTGCGATTCTTGAAAATGAGTGCTGAAGAAACAGAGAATTAGTATTGAAATTTCTGTTTGATAAGTTCTGAAATCGATTGTTCTGATTAGGAGATCTTCTGAAAGAAAATTTAGGTGAGAAATGAGGTGGTGTAAGTCTTCCTAATAGAGGTCAGGAGTTCGACCCCCGTGGTAAAAATTTGTAGAGCATTATTGTAGCATCTCCGTAAACAAAATTGCATATGTTGAAAGTATTTTTTAAAGAAAAAAAGTCGGGTTGGAAGAAAATATGAAAGAGGAGGGACCGTAGTTTCCGATTTTTTTGATGAACTTACATGCATAACAAGGGAAAGAAAAAGTGGCTTCCGTAATGAAGTTTGACATATGAAGTTGCATTTACCAATCTGTCATGAATTGTAAGCACAAAATGGGCAAAACTTCAGAAAATAAAGGAAATTGAGCATTTGGTACATTTGCTTACCTATTATTAGGAATGGATTTGCAATCAATGTTTTTTTTTTTTTTTTTTTTTTGGTCTTAAGAAAAGGCGGATTGGAAGGAAATACGTGAGAGGAGGGACCGTATTGATACTTATTATTTAGGAGGATTTGGTAATTGCATAGGTTATTCCAGCTGTATACTCTAGTGTCGGATTCCACCCACCCCCCATTAATTCGCCTAATCACATGGGACCTACTAAACTTTCATTCTTGATATTGTTAGTAAACACATCAACGTTTGGAATTCTCTCATTTCCTTTCCTGTTGATGATACATAAACATATGCCATAAGTGGAAGGGTAATTACTGCTTGATAAATTCGAGAAAGAGTGGAAATAGTTTTTAATAGTTCCGAGCAAAGTTCTGTGAAAGCTCTTGAACTCTTCTTTAATGCTTATTGATGCCAAGACACACGACTATATAGTAGTTTTGTACTTTTTAACTTTCAGTTACTGTTCTAGGCTTCGAGCATAGCCTGTCTATTAACTGAGCTCCCTTGATGTTCTTTTGAGGCTGCTTATGTGGATTCTGAAGCTGATGCTATGACTTTGTATTTCCAGGCTGCTTAACGTCAAAAACTAAGTTACAAGTTACTATGTTTATGATCGTTTTATTTGGGTGATCTTCCTATTATCCTTGCTTTCTACTTCATTATTCTTTTTGTCTTAAATCTTAATAAAATATTGTTTCTTAAAAAGAAAAAACAAAGGTCAAAACTAAGTTGACGTAAAATTTTCATGGAGATCTTTTTGCATGTGCTCTGAGTACTACACTAGACAAACCATTTCATAGAACTTTTGGAAGATATCTTTTCATGAAGTTCTTATCAAGGGAACCTTTGGGCTTCTTTCCAAGGTATCATTGATGTAACCTTTTAGGGGGTGTCTTCTGGTAAGTAAACTGCAATGATAAAGGTGATATAAGGTCTTAATTGAAAGTGATTGGGTGGCCATAAGGTGCTAATTGAGAGATGGTGAAAATGTCTTAAGCTTGGCTTAGGACAATAGAAGGAATTACTAGAATGTAAGTGGTATTGGTGCCTAAAAGTTTCTTACATGGCGTTAAATGCAATTGAAGCAAAGCCTGACTAAGGACATAACCGGAAATACGTGATAAGTTATGATGAAATGATATGAACAGTAAGTTTGATGAAAACATATGAACTGTAGGTTTGATAAAAAGACAAATCAAGGTAATATGGCCAATTATGGGTTGATGTTTAGGTGAGTTGAATTCAATTTGATTTTCAGAGTTAGCAGCAGTAGTTTTTGTTATAATGCTTTTCATCTATGTAACATATCTAACTACCTCTCTCCTTGAGAATTTTAGTGGCGTTCATTTCTTCTTCTTCCTCTTCTTCTTCTTCTTTTTTATTTTTTTTTTTTTTTTTTTTTATTTTATTTTGCTCCTCTCTTTTTGCTCCAAATATCTTTCCTATCTTTTCCAAAGACATTAAGGGCGCGTTCTGAAACCGCAAAGGAATGTAATGGAAAAGGTAATAGGATTGGAAAGGAAAGTAAAGTAATAGGATTAAGGGTCATTCATTCCTTTCAATGTGTTTACTTGACTATTAGATGGTGTAATGGGAAACAATCCCATTCCCTTTCTTATGTATACTAAAATTAGGAATAGCAATGTTATGAATGTAATCACTAAAATGTCCATTACTAATTTTGTAAGTAAACACATTATTAGATGGACAAGGGAACTTCCCCTTTCCCTTTGATGCAAAGTAAACATGCCCCAAGTGCTTTCAGGATAATTAGCTTTTGTTGTGTCTCTAATCTCATGGGAAGTTTATGATTTGATGGGACTAAGAATGATAAACTGAGTACTTGGATTGTCATTTGGTGACAGGGATTTCGAAAGATTGATCCTGAGAGATGGGAATTTGCTAATGAAGATTTTGTGAAAGATCAAAAGCATCTGCTTAAGAATATCCACCGTAGAAAACCAATTCACAGCCACAGTAACCCTCAAGGTTCTTTAGTGGATCCAGAAAGAGCAGCTCTTGATGAAGAAATAGAGAAGCTTTCACGAGAAAAACTTGTGCTTGAGGCAAATATTGCTCGTTGCAAGCAGCAGCTGACAGCAAAGCATCAATTGGAAAATGTAACGCAGCGGGTGAATGGTATAGAGAGAAGGCAGGATAATTTGCAAAGTTTTCTTGAGAAAGCTGTTCAAGATCCCGCTTTTATAGATTATGTCATCCAGAGAATTGAATCGATGGATTTAGCATATAATAAAAAAAAAAGACGCCTTCCTGAAGTTGATTACTCTCAACCAGCTGTCGATGATAGTTTCGTTGAAAACCAGAGTAATTCCAGAGCTGAGTTTGGAAACATTTTTCACCGAGATTTTTCAAATAAGCTGAGATTAGAATTGTCACCAGCTGTTTCAGATATTAATCCAGTTTCAAATAGCAACCAGAGTTCCAATGAAGAAGGGGAAACTACACAGAAAAAAATATCTGAAGAACTTAGGGGCACGCGAACAAGAACGGAAGGCCTTTTCCTTGCACCTGAACCATTAGAACTTTCAGATACAGGAACATCTTTTGGATTTAAAATGGATTCATCCTTGTCAATAAAACCCCAACTAGTGGAAGCCCTAGGTTAAATTCCTTGCAGCCAAATTTGACTTCCTGTGAAGAAGGTGACAGTCGAATATCCTGCCAATTGAATCTGACTCTAGCATCTTTGCCATCGCAAGTGAACAACATTCCTTATTCAGCTGGCATGCTCTCACAATCAAGGCTTGTTGCTAACACTAAGGAATCCGACATTGTGGTTACCGCAAAGAAAAAAACTTTGGCTGATGAAGGAAACCTTTATCTGCCCCCCAAGACGCTGCAAATAATCAAGCTGCTGCGGTGAAAGTGAATGATGTCTTCTGGGAACAGTTTCTAACTGAAAGACCGGGCTGCTCAGACAATGAAGAGGCGAGTTCTAATTATCGCACAAGCACATATGACGAGCAAAATGATGGAAGATTAGGTCATGGAATATCCAAAAATGCTAAGAATGTGGAACAGCTTACACTCTGAGCACCACAACATCGATGAATCCCAGACCGATTGATAAAGGTGTCTCCCAGTTCTTGTACATTCAAGATTCAACTTAATAAGACGCCGAATTTTTGAAATCTGACATGAAAGTTGACTTTTTTTTTTTTTTTTGAATAATACTTGGACGCCATTAGTTCTCGGTCCTGCTAGTTTTGGTTTATGTTATCCGACTTCTACTGTTCTGAGCAGTGTTACATTATTAGCAGCGTGGCACTTAGAGCATGCATTGTACAGCTAGTTATTATATGTAATATGCAGAATTCATTTATCTTGATAACATTCCCCAGCTCCCTCAAACCATTTTTCTTTCTCTAAAATCTACTTAATTTATATGTTTTTCAGTATAAGTGTTTCTATTAAAATGAATTTGGTCAGGATACAAACTCGTATTATGATTAGATAAAGTCTAGTTTGTAACTATTTTCAGATTATTAATCTAGAGCCAGAGAGTTCCCTCGCATAGATATCTATTTATGGGAGAAGTTGCTTCAGAGGCCAATTTCTAAATGATAGTTGGAGAAAGTGGCTATGAGTGTGTGCAAGAGATTGCCTTTAGCATTCCTAGACTCCCTAGTAAATTATACGGGAAAAATTGCATCCATCTATATATAAAAAGATCCTTAAAACAGGTTGGTGGGTAAAGGTTTCAAATGGGTGGGGCCGTCTATGGACGGCCCGGCCCAGCCTATAAAGTGCCGGATTCGGCTCAGCTTCTTAGCCTGCGGCCCAAGTCCGTGTTGGTTGCCGAATCGAATTCGCAGCGTAAACGCAAGGAAAAGGCGGATCGTGTATAACAAAAATTTTCATAAAACTTTTCAGATACTCTATAGATTACATTAATTTATGCGCGAATAAATTAATCTCATTAATTCATTTATTAAGAACTCAATTAGGAAAAATACCTGGAGACCGACTCGGATGATAACTTGAGTTCTTTGACCTCGAACAATCCTTGCTCCAAAGCTTTGTGTTTATGAAACCACTGTCTTCCATGTCAATTCTTAGATTCCACGAAGATGTGTGTGTGGGCACACGCGAGACAAAACAGGTTTTTGAAACACTCGAATTTTCACAAACACCAACGCATGCACGATGTGGAATTTTTTGGAGAAAAATATTTTTCACTCTTTTCCCTTGCTATGAGAATTTCGGCCACAACAATTAGGGCTGAATAAATGTGTCAAAAATTGTTACCACAATTTTCTATCCATCTCATATTTAAAGAGTAGAAGTCAAACTTCAAAATAGAATCAAGTCATTATCTCCAATTTTGAATTTGGAACAAAAAATCCCTTCCCCTTATCCTCTTAATGGCCGGCCACCTTAGGGATTTATCCCTTTGTGTGTGGCGCCTATATCAGATAGGGAAGGAATATATTTTATCCTTTATCCAGTAGTTCAATTTTAAATCAGATTCAAATTCAAATTTAAGTCAAACTTAAATTAATTTGAATTCTAAATTGAACAACTTATCAAATAAGTTTAAATGGATAAATCTAGATATGTTCAAATTCAAATTTAAATAATCTCATTATTTAAATAATAATTAATTCTCAATTAATTATTCTTGAGTGTTTAATTTTAGAATTCGTAATTCTAAAATTCCCATTTTGCCCTTTGTGTCTCGGTAGAATTACAAGGACGACGCGGGGACTAATGGACCTATAATTACGAGCTCCAATAAAATTAATAATTAATTAAACACTTTAATTAATTAATTAATTCTATTAATTCCAATAGTTACTCCACTATAAACTTGGAATTGCACTCTCGGAATTATAGACATTAATTACTTCTAAATTGTGAAGCGTTCATTTGATATCATTGCATATAGATCAATCCTCCATAAATAATTCATAATTAGAGTCAGGTAGAATCTGTTAACTCCTCTAAATACATCTTTATCCTTGAGTACCATTGATTCTCTAATGGATAGTGATTCATAAAACACATTCATGAACCAGAGCGCTCTTACTAATCCAAGTACCGAATCAACACTCAAGAGAATTATTTATCTGCTTCTCTCTCAAGAAGGAATGGATTCCATCTCGTATAATAACATTCTCATCTACGTATTTCATTATGTCTCCAAAATACAAGGAATAGGATTCAGGGTCTCGGAATCCGTATCAAGTAAATCAAAAGACATAAATCCATAAATAGGAGTTTGTTAAGAATTCAGGATTAAGATCATTCTATATATGACCATCGGTAGACTCAATTAGAATTTCTATGCTTAACGAAAATTATTAGAAATTCATATTGTGTTTGCGTCCATGTTCCACATAATCTCATTATGCGAAATACACTCATTCAATATCTCGCCATATTAACAGTGCGGATAACACCGTTCCATTCTAAATGGGAATGACATGTATTAATAATGTTTTAATTAAAGATTCCGAACTTTAATTAAATTCATTATGAACAATTACTTTTGATTATTATCCTTAAACATTATCCTCTAAGTATATAACACTTATATATCATGTTTAATGTTACATAAATAATCAAGGAATTTTATTTGATATTCATAAAATATTCATAAATATATGCACATAAAATGATAAATAAACTATTTTATTAAATAAGTAATAAATATCTTTTTACATCTCATGCTTTCGGGACACTATTCCAACAAGACCCGGTGTAGTCAATTGGGATACCGCACCTTCTTCAATCAAGAAATCCTGAAACTCTTGGTCCATGTATTCATCCCCTCAATCTAATTGAAGTATCTTGATTGTTTTACCTAACTATTTTTCAACTTCTCGCCGAATTCTCTAAACTTTATAAAAGTTTGATTTCCGATTGCATTAGGTAAACATAACCATATCTCGAATAATCATAATAAAAATGATGAAATATTTGTAACCTCTTTTATCTTGGATGTTTAACGCTCCACATACATCCGAATGTATTAGTTGAAGAGGTATGTGGCTCTTTCTCCTTTCGACATGGAAGTCTCGTGGTCATTTTGCCTCTCGGACAAGATTCATATGCTAGACGCTCACTAACTTTTAGTTCGTAAAGAACCATCCTTTGCCATTTTTAAATCGTGTTTAGGCTAATATGACCAAGTCTAGGATGTCACATATATTTGTTATTTATCATGAGAGATCTTTTGCTCCTTATTCTTAAGTTTGGCAACTTTTGAACTTTTCAATATTTTGCAGTGAGCCAGGCATCGGTTTAAACGGTATAAACCATTTTTCAAATATCCAGAACATATATCGGA
This sequence comes from Morus alba, assembly GCA_012066045.3. Taxonomy (NCBI): domain Eukaryota; kingdom Viridiplantae; phylum Streptophyta; class Magnoliopsida; order Rosales; family Moraceae; genus Morus; species Morus alba. The sequence goes on from CP050225.2 coordinate 22,430,374, forward strand.
ACCATTCCAAAAGATGTGGACTAGATTTTTATTTAAAGGCAATTGTTCAAATAATTTGGAACTAGGAATCAAATTTCTCTTTATGCTTGGAGGGAAATAAACATTGTTCACAACAAGGTATTTCCAAAATTAAAGTCTAACTTCTCCCGCTGCGTTTGCCAATATCCTCGCGGTATTCCCACTTTCATTGTGTAGTCCCTGATGGCAAGTTCTTTTTAAGAACTAATATTTTGCAAAGAAAATCAAAACATGATTAGGTTCTCCCGAATCAACTATCCAGGATGAGGAATCACCCTATACTAAACATGTTTCTAGAATTAGTAAATCTTATTTACTTTGAAACGTTTTCTTTGTTTAGGTAGAAACAATTTCCATTTAAGCGCTAAAACTTAATAAAGAAAACAAACATAATTAGTTATTCCTTAATCAACTATTTAGGATAAGGAATCACCCTTTTTACTAAACATGTTTTAAGAACTAGCAAATCATATTTGCTTGAGCTCCTTTCTTTATTTTCGGTGAAGAATTTCTTTGTAAGAACTAAGACTTAATAAAGAAAACAAACATATGTAGCAACTCCGAATCTACTATCTAGGAATAAGGAATCACCCTTTTTTACTAAACATGTTTTTAGAACCAAACAAATCATATTTGTTTGATTCTTTTCTTTTATTTTCGTGGAAACGACTTTCTTTTTGTATTTTACTTAGGGCTCTTACAGTATTGTTGGAAATGTGTCCATAAAGTGGGATGTAATTTGTTATTTATGAAATGACAAATGTAAGACATTATTATTTTGCTGATTTTATAAAATAAGATAAAGTTATGTTTTGACACATACTCAAGAGTGTTAGTAATATTGCTTAGTCCATAAACTGTTACCAACGAAAGAAGAGTCAGGGGAACCCTGCCGGACAAACTCTTCTGATACAGTTTAAAATAGATATTCATGATCTTAGGGTTGATTGGGCAATCGAATCCGATTATGGTATTAGATCGAACCATGTGATCTTTGGTCTCGGGGCATGGGAGTTGGACTCTATGGTTGATCTAGGCATGCTCGCAACATGTTGAATAGACCATGTGACCGATTAGGTTAGAGTAAAAACCGTTTACACAACTCTAAACCTAATCATCACAACTTAAGTATATTTGTATAATTATCTTAATCTCAAGTGAATGCATAGCTCAACTTAGTATCTAATGATCTTTGATTCGCCAATGAGATTAGTTCACGATTATTGCACGACATCTCGGTCATTGGGATCATGACAATATTAAGTTGGAATTCGAAGAAGAAATAATATCACCTCATGCTTTATTAACGGGTGTGTGAATAAATAAACCAGGCCCTGGTATTCAATGATGATATTCATTGATTAAGACATCGTAACATGTGCGAGAGACATCTTACGAACGTTTGTCTTTCTTATTCACGGTCATATAAAGGAGTTGAGGAAATAATGGTTAGAATGGTAAAAACGGTAATATTATATACCATTCGATCATTGATATTTCTGAAGGATAATAATGCATTTACATTGTGGACCGTGTGATAAATTGTATCAACACCAAAAGAAAAATTAGCGCACATGAATCGAGAGATTATTCGGCATCGAACTTTTAGTGGAGTTATGCGATGTCGAAATTAAATATGTCGATAACTTATAGAGATGAGTTAGTCGAATATTGTAATTCCATAGCTTTGTTCATGTGGGTCCATTCGGTCTCAAGGCTAGCTCTAATAAATGGGAAAGACAGAAACTGGTAATTATGTTTATATTCCTTGTGTTATTTTTCATTTATTTGATAATTGAAAAATAAAAGGAATGAGTTTTGAATTTCAAAATTAATAGAGATTAATTTAAATTCAAAATAAAATTTAAACATGATTTTATTTGGCAACTAAAGGAAGAGAAAAGTGATATATTATTTTGGGAAAATTCAGAAATCCCTTGCCATAAGGGGATTTCGAATTTTGCTCCAAAGAGGGGAAGGAAATTCGGAAATCCCTAATCCATGTAGGGATTTTCGGATTTCAATCCAAGGGTTAAGGAGAAATTCGAAAATCCCATCTAGGGTTTGAGTTTTTGAATTTCCTCCTATATAAAGATATTATTGAAAACCCTAGAAGAGAGTTCTTTTAGAGAAAAGAAAAAGAGATCACACTTTTCCTTAGGGTGGCGGATTTTGTAGAGACAAAATAGAAGGAAATAGTTTCCTTAGGTTTTTGAAAAAGAGCCCCTCTCTCATCCTAAATATCGTAGAGTCATAGCCTTGAATCAACGAGTGGTTTTGGTGTGATCGTGGCAATAAACAACGATCTTGTTTCACGGCAATTCTCCATCTTGGGCGTGAGATAGTGAGACAAGATCCTTGCGGTCAATTAATTCAATCGTCACAAAGGTATGTGAGATATTCTAATCCTTTGTCTATAAACATATATCATGCATGCATTTCTCGTTGTGGTTTACGTTTAATTTTGAATTAAGTGGATATGATAAAATTTTTGAAATTCCGCCTACAATATTGTTGTTGTTCAAATGATTTTTCATATATAAATCACAATAAGATCCTACAATTGGTATCAAAGCCTAGGGCTTTTGATCATGCATGATTTATGTTTATGCGATTGAATGTATGATATGTGTTGATATTGGCATCTTGCATGAATATATGATGAATTCAAAATTGTTTTGATTGTATATGTGATTGGATCCCCGTCGATTGGCTCTAGGTTTTTAATTACACCATTTTGGTGGTTTATGTTTTCTCTAGAAAATAATGTAAAGCCATTAAAGACACGGAAATTTTGTAATTTAAATTTCCGAAAAATATTTTTTTGTGCCCGCCGCTGCCGTGGGCTGCCGTCGTTGTAAATGCCAAGCCACACTCCCAGCCTCCGCCACAAGCCCGCCAGACCCTTCCCTGGGTTTTGGCGGAAGGGGCAGCACTAGGGTTTCAGAAACCCTAGTATCGCCAGGGTTTCCTGAAACCTATAGCTGGACTGCGCCACCCTGCCGTGCAGGGGCGCGAGGCCCTGCCCACTGCCTTGCCCAGGCAAGGGCCCGGCCCTCAGCAAGCCAAGGCAGGGTTTTAAAAACCACTGGCGGGCCATGGAAACCTGGCCGCAGGCCCCGCCTAGGCAGGGGCCATAGGGCCGCCCGCAGGCCCCGCCTGGGCACCGGCCACGCTTTGCCTGAGGCAAGGGCCACAGTCCGGCCCAGGCCTTGCCAAGCAGCAAGGGCCTGTGCCTTGCCAGGCAAGGGCCTGAGGCCGGCCTGCCTGGCCTTGCCCAAGGCAAGGGCGGCCCATGTAGAGTGAGCAAGGCCCCGCCTCGCCTGGCAGACCCATCTTGCGCCAGTGTGGCCGGGGCCCACCGAGGAGAAGGTGGGCCCAGGATTGTCCCGGGCCCAGCCCAAACAAAAAAAATATATTTTTTTTTATTTTCACTTTTCAGGGATCGAGAGAAGAGAAAATTGAGAAGATGCCAAGAAGACAAGATGAAGAAAATTATTGTAATTATTTTCATTTGTTTTTATGGATTGTAATTAGAAATGAGCCATAGAGAGGTTAAATTGTAAATGTATGATTTATTATTTAATCTCGCATCATTATAACATGCCATATAGGATATAGAGATGCCAATTTCAAATTGCCATGCAAGCATGTTCATGCATCATTGTTGTTTAATATTATAAATTGTTATAATAATAAATGCAATGGGTAAATTTTATAAAGAGTTATAAAATACAACAAATTTATAAGGGTTATAATTTTGTTGAATTATTAATTGGACTTAATTTTAAAACAAAATCCATTTTTTTTCAAAAGCTAAGTGGGAGGGTCGTTTGTGTTGAAACGTTCCCAAGGTCTCCGACTTTAGCCTGATCGTGACATGTGGATAGGTTTAGAACCACCTTAGTGGTCCTCACTTCAATGGGAGAAACCCATGAAACATGTCGCTAAGGAGTCATCAGGTTGCTTATAGAAGATAAGACTCGAAAAGGAAGTAGTGAGGTGAGACCATCCCTAGATGGATCGTTAGTTCATAACAACCTCTAGAGTCGATTAGTCGGTTAAACACTTAGACTAAAGATCATTGTAATCTCCCATAGGAGCTAGGCAATGGATCTGAGGTGACCAAAAGAGATGGTGATTGGTTGCACCAGATGTAGAGACATCTTGTGAAGTGAACCAAACGAGAGGAGTCTCGATGCGATAGGAGGCTTCACGGACGCCACCCCTAGGTGGGACGTGTTGCCGTTTATGATCGCAACACCATAGATGAAACATTTTTTAAGGATTTTATTTATGTTTAAGTATTTGCATTCATGCATCATACTTCTCTTAAATATAAGCAAATTACCAACACCACTTTATTGTAATTTTTCAGCAATTATGTCTTTATCCCCGATCGCGCAAATTCTTAGTACAAACAAACTAGTGGGTGAAAATTACATTGACTGGAAACGTAACCTCGATATCGTATTGACGGTAGACAAGCACAAGCATGTGCTCACCACCCCCTGTCCTCTTGAGCCGAATGATGATTCGACTCAAGAAGAGCGAGACGCATACACTGCTTGGATGCGTTCCGATGAGATTGCTAGGTGCTATATCTTAGCATCAATTAGCAATGTGTTGCAACAAACAACATTGGAACATGCTAACGGCTATGAGATATGATCTACAAACATTTACGAAATGTTCGGAAGCCAGGGCCGTCAAGCCAAGCAAGCTGCAGTGCGTAACTTCATGAACTGCCGGATGAAATCCGGCACTCCTGTTCGGGACCATATGCTATTGATCATAAGTCACCTGAATAAGATGGAGCTCATGGGAGCTGAAATAGATGGAGAGACTCAAGTGGATATGATCCTAGAGACTCTCCCGGAGATGTTTGACAACTTCAAACTCAACTACTCGATGAATAAGTTGAGTTATTCACTCCCAGAACTCATGAAGGAGCTTCAAACTGTGGAAACTCTACTGCTTAAAGGCAAAAAGAGGAACGGAGAGGCAAACCTTGCTGAAGCGAAGCCTTCCACCTCTGGTGTCAAGAAACAGAAGAAAACCCGCAGTAACAAGAAGAAGCCAGCTGCGAAAGGCAAGAACACTGCAAGGGTGGACAAGAGTACTGACAAATGTCACCATTGCGGAGTTGTTGGCCACTGGAAACGCAACTGTCCTACATACCTCAAGGAGGTCAAAGCTAAAGGTACATTGCTTGTTACCGAAGCCTATTTTGTGGCTGACTCTACTTTTTTGGATTGTAGGCTTCTGGAGCCACTAATCATGTTTGTTGTTCTCTGCAGGGGTTCAGGGAAAACAAAAGGCTTAGCAAGGACGAGTTCAACTTCCGCTGGGGAATGGAGCATCGATATCGACCCATGTACCGTTGGAAGTATTAAATTAATTTTTGAGAACAGTTTTTTATTGTTTTGAACAATGTTTATTATGTCCCGGTTTTGGGAAAACCTTATTTCAAAGGGCTCGTTTGATTGAGCAAGGATATTCTTTGGATTTTAATAATGATGTTATTCGGATTCTAAAGAATGGCTTCATGATTACTTCTACAGTCATGATAAACAATCTGTTCTACGTTAAACCAAATATTCCGACGATTTGCGATACTGAATTGAATGATGATTCAATAAGAGAAAGTAAGAGATTGAGGTTAGACTCAATTGATCAAACCTACAAATGGCATCTACGTCTTGGACATATTAGCCTTGACAGGATTAAAAGGTTGGTAAGAGACGGTCCCTTACAAACCTTAAGTGTAGGCTCACTACCTACATGTGAATCCTGCATAGAAGGAAAAATGACCAAGAGACCTTTTTCAACAAAAGGGTAATAGAGTCGATGAATGCCTAGAACTCGTACATAGTGATGTATGTGGGCCATTCAATATCCAAGCAAGAGGAGGATATGAATATTTCATAACCTTCATCGATGACTATTCTCGTTTTGGTCATATTTATCTAATCGTCAAAAGTCCGAAAACCTTTGAAAAGTTCAAAGAATTCAAGGCCTTGGTTGAAAAGCAATTAGATAAACAGATCAAAACACTACGATCCGATCGTGGTGGTGAATACTTGCTGGGAGAGTTCAAGACTTTCTTAAGGAAGAAGGTATATTTTCTCAACTGACCGCGCCGGTACTCCTCGTGAGAATGGCGTGTCGAGAGAAGGAATCGAACTCTATTAGACATGGTTAGATCAATGATGAGTTACTCATCTCTTCCAGATTCCTTTTGGGGATATGCCTTGGAAATAGCGGCATACATTCTGAACCAAGTTCCATCTAAAGCAGTGCCTGGAACTCCATATGAAAGATGGAGTGGGAAGAAGTCATCACTTGGCCACACCAGAATATGGGGTTGTCCGGCACATGTGCTTAGAAAGAAGACTGGTAAGCTGACTAGTCATTCAGAACTATGCCTGTTTGTAGGATATCCTAAAGGAACAAAAGGCTATATCTTTTATAGTCCTACTGATCAGAAAACATTCGTCAGCACGAATGCTCATTTTCTGGAAGAGGATTTTATAAAGAATATGAAGCCGAGAAGCAGACTTGTACTTGAGGAATTGAGTGGTGAAAATGTTCAGGGAACATGTCCGCGGTCTATTCTTGAACCGACAACAGATGAACCACAACAAGAACTAACACCAGTGGAGCCTCGACGTAGTGGGAGGGTTGTGAGACAACCTGATAGATACATGTCTTATGGAGATGCATTGACTGCAGTCTCAGATTTAGACATCGATGAACCTATTTCCTACTCGCAGGCCATGGAAAGTTCTGAAGCAAACCTATGGCATGAAGCCATGGACGCCGAAATACAATCGATGTATAAAAATGGCGTATGGACTCTAGTAGATCCTCCTGAAGGGGTAAAATCCGTAGGGTGTAAATGGATCTACAAGAAGAAGAGGGGTCCGGATGGGAATGTAGAGACATTCAAAGCAAGGCTGGTAGCCAAGGGCTACACCCAGAAAGAAGGCATTGACTATGAGGTCGCCTTTCCTTATACTACTACTAATGGGCTAAGTTTTAGTCTAATTCATTATTCGTTGTTAGACTATTGTCTCTTTAATTTACGTTATATGCGGGTAAATTTTTTTTCTTTACTTTAACCCTCGGGTTCTTAACATGTTATGTTGTTACACTAATAACACCTCTTGCTATTACTTTGAGGATTCGGATATCATACTAGTTCCTGAAAACTTGTCTTAACTTATTACAATCTGTTGTTCTTTACTAAGACAATGGTTGTAATATCTTCTTCTTGGAACTGAACATACATACTAGTATTCTATATTACATTACTTTGCAGCGGAATTTAATTTCTAAGCGAGCGTAGTAGAGACCACTCTCGTATACCCATGACATTTCCGCCACCCTTGCCCCCGCATGTCCATCAAGCAAACCACTATATGACTGGCTGCTTACCTTTGTTACTTGCACATGAGTAAACTGATGAGCTAACGCTCAGCAAGTATAAACATGCAAACATCATAAACTAATAAAAATTACATGAAGAGTTATGATGCAAATATTTGTTAGCGTTTATGCCCTTAGGAATAAATGTAACAATTTTCTTCGAGACATTTTGACTATTAATAAAGATTTGTTTATTTCATATATCTATGTATTGTCCTCTTTATGTTCATAATAGTTGAATGTATGATAAGCAAATTGAAAGTCTGAGACTGTCATTCTAAATCTTTAGATCATGCATGTAATGTGTAGAACATGCGGAAGACAAGAATCTAAAGATGATAGTCTAAAACTTATGATACATAATCGAGGGAATAGAGTTGGGCGCTTTATTCATGTTAAGATTGTTATGTTGTCTACTTCCTAACGGAGATGGCTTGTCTTGGTCGTCGGAGGTGGGACTCCATGGGTAGAGACAATGATATAGTTTCTAATGGTGAAATCTATATTGGATCGGACCAAAGATGAATTGTTTTAATTAATAATTCTGTTTGAATAAAACAACTCACTTTTGACGAATTATATGTTGTCATCTTAATCCTGAGATGGATGATGAACCCATATACTTGACTTGTATCCTTTGATGTACTAAAGGGAGACATCCTGACATTATGTAAAGGTATGTTTGCCGGTACATTGGGGGTATGACTCGTGTATGCATAGATTCGTTATTCATAGATAGTGGAATCCATAGCTCCTATAAAGAGTCAATGATATCCTCTTATGCATTATCAGTGGATTGGAAAATACGAGCGCTCGGCCATTAGACTACTCTGTGTTATCTAATGGTTTACTATTTGTAATAGTATGAATAGTGTGTTTCCAATGGTTTGATAATGGAACATAAGATAAATGTAATCGGGAAGGTAAAACAGAACTTGACCTCAAGTCGATTATGGATATCCTATGGGGATGATATACTAATATATGAGTCATGGACTAGAGCTAATTAGAGCTTTGTAAATATGCTATATAAATCAAGAGTGCAGCTCTAGGCTTTTAGTGGAATAGCGCTAGAGTTTTATAATCATGAGACGGACTTGTTGGTTTACAAGTAGCGTTGTGATTATAAGAGCTTGATTTATATATGTCCATCGGGTCCCTTTGCTAGCTCACATAATTTCCTGTAACGATACGGTGTATTTCCTACATATTGGTAACTTGTGTTATTTCCGTAAAAGAGGTTCAAAGTTAATTCATGAATGATTTATCGGGTGAATTAATTGATAAATTGATTCTAGATAAATTGGTTGAATTATTGTTTTAAGAGTTGTTTAATATGGGAAGACTATTATATGACTGTTTTGATCAAGCAATTTCTCTATTGGGTTGCTTGAATCAAAACTGAGGCTCTATGCAAGTTTCCCATGTTGAAAAACTAGAAAAACAACTTTCGTCAGTGCAGACAGGTTGACCGGTCACAGGTCGACCGGTCCGGTCGACCGGTCCGGTTGACCGGTGGGTAGACCGGTTTGTGAAGGACCGGTCGACCAATGAGTTATAACGTCTCTGTCTCCGGTCGACCGGTTGTAACGCGTAACGCGTGCTGATGTGGCAAAATCGACTCTGAGTGCGATTAAAACTTTGGGAAACCTAATTGTTACGGAAGTATGACTTCCTAAACAGTATAAATAGCCTATTAAGTCACATTACTCTAGAGATCACTTGAGAGACTTTTTGGAGGCTATTGATAAGAGATTCCAAGAGGAAAAATTATTTAATTATCAACAACAATTTTTCTTTGGCTCTTTTGTGATTAGAAGGAGATTAAGAATACCAAGAGGAGATTAAACGAAGTCTGCCCACCCGCACACCGATCGTGGAAACGAGAATAGCAAAGAAGACCAGTTGGTTGACGCTCTTCCGGTTGCTGTTTGGAACGCTTTGATCTGTCAGACGTGCTGTTTCCTGAAATCTCAAAAGGTATGATTTAGATCTTTAGTATTTATGTTATATAGCATCATGAACGTGTTCTTGTTTGGCTTTGACGTTGATTAAATTCTTTAAATTTCCGCTGCGCACTCGATGCCATTATTTTCCAACAATATGCTTGTGTGAAACATGCTTTAAATTGCTTTCTATCTTTCTGTTTTTACTTCTGTGGGCTTGGGCCCCCGCCATCGTCTGGTCTAGTCGAATTTCTACTCTTTGAGATTTTTCCTCCCTTGCGAGGCCGACGACCGTCGGTCTTTTACTTTTCTGGTCATTTCTCATTGGTGGTCTAGTTGAAATCTCTACTCTGTGAGATTTCCCTCCCTTGCGGATGTAATGACCAAGAAAATATTAAGCCAAAATCAGACAGTCCAGTATTTGACCGTAATTACTCCCGGAACAGAAAGTAGTAGAAATATTGATGTAATCAGGAAAGTGTTATGTAGAAACTTTATATACGGGGTAAAATCACCCGAAAAGTGTAAAGTTATAATATGAATATTTTTACAGAGAAAATTCGTAAATATCAGTTGTGAATAGTGAAATATCGGTTAAAAGTTAGAAATTTTAACAGGTATATTTTAGTTATGAAAAATTGAAATATTTGGTAAATGACCAAATGACCAGTTAGAAAAAGAGTAGAAATATTAGAAGTAAGGAAAATAGCAAAAGTTTCAAACGAAGTTTCATAGCCGAAAAAAGAGTTATGCAGATAAACGACGGAGACCCTTGGAATTTTTCAGAGGGGACTCTGTATTCCTAAAAAGTCGCACCAATGAAGGGTGTGATGCATTTTGGGAAGAAAGGTAAGTGAGTCCACGTTACATAGGGCCTTTTGAGATCATTGAAAGAATAGGAAAGGTAGCTTATCGACTAGCTTCACCGCCAGAGTTGGCTTTAGTGCAAATGTGTTTCATGTAGCAATGCTCCGGAAGTATATCTCGGATCCATCGCACGTGTTACAAAGATGAGCCTATTCAGATTCACGAAGATTTGTCCTATGAGGAACAACCAGTCCAAATTCTAGCTAGAGAAGAAAGGAAACTCGTAAGTCGTAGTATCCCAATAGTTAAAGTGCGGTGGAAAAATCACAACGCTGCGAGAAGCCACTTGGGAAGTAGAAGAAGAGATCGGATGTAGTACCCCAGTTGTTCTTATTTTCGGGACGAAAATTCCTTAAGGAGGGTGAATGTAATGACCGGGAAAATATTAAGTCAAAATTGGACATCGGTATTTGACCGTAATTATTCCCAAAAGTAAAAGTAGTAGAAATATTGATGTAATCAGGAAAGTGTTATGTAGAAACTTTATATACGGGTAAAATCACCCGAAAAAGTGTAAAGTTATAATACGAATATTTTTACAGAGAAAATTCGTAAATATCGGTTGTGAATAGTGAAATATCGGTTAAAAGTTAGAAATTTTAACAGGTATATTTTAGTTATGAAAAATTGAAATATTTGGTAAATGACCAAATGACCAGTTAGAAAAGAGTAGAAATATTAGAAGTAAGGAAAATAGCAAAAGTTTATGAAACGAAGTTTCATAGCCGAAAAAAAGAGTTATGCGGATAAACAGCGGAGACCCTTGGAATTTTTGTAGGGGACTCAGATTCCTAAAAGTCGCACCAATGAAGGGTGTGATGCGTTTTGGGAAGAAAGGTGTTGAGTCCACGTTACATAGGGCCTTTTGAGATCATTGAAAGAATAGGAAAGGTAGCTTACCGACTAGCTCTACCGCGTGAGTTGGCTTGAGGCACACTTTGTGTTTCATGTAGCAATGCTCCGTAAGTATATCTCGGATCCATCGCACGTGTTCAAAGATGAGCCTATTCAGATTCACGAAGATTTGTCCTATGAGGAACAACAGTCCAAATTCTAGCTAGAGAAGAAAGGAAACTCGGAAGTCGTAGTATCCCAATGGTTAAAGCGCAGTGGAAAAATCACAACGTTAGGAAGCCACTTGGGAAGTAGAAGAAGAGATCGACAGAAGTACCCCCAGTTGTTCTTATTTTGGGACGAAAATTCCTTAAGGAGAGGGTGAATGTAATGACCGGGAAAATATTAAGTCAAAATTGGACAACCGGTATTTGACCGTAATTATTCCCTGTAATGTAAAGTAGTAGAAATATTGATGTAATCAGGAAAGTGTTATGTAGAAACTTTATATACGGGTAAAATCACCCGAAAAGTGTAAAGTTATAATACGAATATTTTTACAGAGAAAATTAAGTAAATATCGAGTTGTGAATATTGAAATATCGTTAAAAGTTAGAAATTTTAACAGGTATATTTTAGTTATGAAAAATTGAAATATTTGGTAAATGACTAAATGACAAGTTAGACAAATAGTAGAAATATTAGAAGTAAGGAAAATAGCAAAAAGTTTCAAATGAAGTTTCATAGCCGACAAAAAGAGTTATGCGGATAAACAGCGGAGACCCTTGGAATTTTTTCTGAGGGGACTCAGATTCTAAAAAGTCGCACCAATGAAGGGTGTGATGCGTTTTGGGAAGAAAGGTAAGCTGAGTCCACGTTACATAGGGCTTTTGAGATCATTGAAAGAATAGGAAAGGTAGCTTACCGACTAGCTCTACCCCAGAGTTGGCTTGATTACTGCTTTGTGTTTCATGTAGCAATGCTCCGGAAGTATATCTCGGATCCATCGCACGTGTTACAAAGATGAGCCTATTCAGATTCACGAAGATTTGTCCTATGAGGAACAACCGGTCCAAATTCTAGCTAGAGAAGAAAGGAAACTCAAAAGTCGTAGTATCCCAATGGTTAAAGTGCAAAGTGGAAAAATCACAACGTTGCAGAAGCCACTTGGGAAGTAGAAGAAGAGATCGCATGAAGTACCCCAGTTGTTCTTATTTTGGGACGAAAATTCCTTAAGGAGGGTGAATGTAATGACCGGAAAATATTAAGTCAAAATTGGACAATCTGGTATTTGACCGTAATTATTCCTAATGAAAAGTAGTAGAAATATTGATGTAATCAGGAAAGTGTTCTGTAGAAACTTTATATACGGGTAAAATCACCCGAAAAAGTGTAAAGTTATAATACGAATATTTTTACAGAGAAAATTCAGTAAATATCGGGTTGTGAATAGTGAAATATCGTTAAAAGTTAGAAATTTTAACAGTATATTTTAGTTATGAAAATTGAAATATTTGGTAAATGACCAAATGACCAGTTAGAAAAAGAGTAGAAATATTAGAATTAAGGAAAATAGCAAAAGTTTTAAAATGAAGTTTCATAGCCGACAAAAGAGTTATGCAGATAAACGACGGAGACCCTTGGAATTTTCAGTAGGGGACTCAGATTCCTAAAAGTCGCACCAATGAAGGGTGTGATGCGTTTTGGGAAGAAAGGTAAAGTCGAGTCCACGTTACATAGGGCCTTTTGAGATCATTGAAAGAATAGGAAAGGTAGCTTACCGACTAGCTCTACCGCCAGAGTTGGCTTCAGTGCACACTGTGTTTCATGTAGCAATGCTCCGGAAGTATATCTCGGATCCATCACACGTGTTACAGCGTTGGGCTTATTCGGATCCCCGAGGTTTGGCCTTATGAGAAACACCAGGCCAAAATCCAACCAAGGGAAAAAGGAAACTCAGAAGTCGTAGTATCCCAATGGTTAAAGTGCAAAGTGGAAAAATCACAACGTTTGCAGAAGCCACTTGGGAAGTAGAAGAAGAGATCGCATGAATAACCCCAGTTGTTCTTATTTTCGGGACGAAAATTCCTTAAGGAGGGTGAATGTAATGATCGGGAAAATATTAAGTCAAAATTGACAATCGGTATTTGACCGTAATTATTCCCGTAATGTAAAGTAGTAGAAATATTGATGTAATCAGGAAAGTGTTATGTAGAAACTTTATATACGGGTAAAATCACCCGAAAAGTGTAAAGTTATAATACGAATATTTTTACAGAGAAAATTGTAAATATCGGTTGTGAATAGTGAAATATCGGTTAAAAGTTAGAAATTTTAACAGTATATTTTAGTTATGAAAAATTGAAATATTTGGTAAATGACCAAATGACCAGTTAGAAAAAGAGTAGAAATATTAGAAGTAAGGAAAATAGCAAAAGTTTCTGAAACAGAAGTTTCATAGCCGACAAAAGAGTTATGCAGATAAACGACGGAGACCCTTGGAATTTTCTGTAGGGGACTCTGTATTCCTAAAAGTCGCACCAATGAAGGGTGTGATGCGTTTTGGGAAGAAAGGTAAGCTGAGTCCACGTTACATAGGGCCTTTTGAGATCATTGAAAGAATAGGAAAGGTAGCTTACCGACTAGCTCTACCGCCAGAGTTGGCTTTAGTGCAAACTGTGTTTCATGTAGCAATGCTCCGGAAGTATATCTCGGATCCATCGCACGTGTTACAGCATGAGCCTATTCAGATTCACGAAGATTTGTCCTATGAGGAACAACCAGTCCAAATTCTAGCCAGAGAAGAAAGGAAACTCAGAAGTCGTAGTATCCCAATGGTTAAAGTGCAGTGGAAAAATCACAACGTTGCAGAAGCCACTTGGGAAGTAGAAGAAGAGATCAGACAGAAGTACCCCCAGTTGTTCTGATTTTCGGGACGAAAATTCCTTAAGGGGGGGTGAATGTAATGACCGGGAAAATATTAAGTCAAAATTGGACAGTCCGGTATTTGACCGTAATTATTCCCGGAACAGAAAGTAGTAGAAATATTGATGTAATCAGGAAAGTGTTATGTAGAAACTTTATATACGGGGTAAAATCACCCGAAAAGTGTAAAGTTATAATACGAATATTTTTACAGAGAAAATTCGTAAATATCAGTTGTGAATAGTGAAATATCGGTTAAAAGCTAGAAATTTTAATGGTATATTTTAGTTATGAAAAATTGAAATATTTGGTAAATGGCCAAATGACAAGTTAGACAAATAGTAGAAATATTAGAAGTAAGGAAAATAGCAAAAGTTTCAAAACGAAGTTTTGAGGGCCGGCAAAAGAGTTATGCAGATAAACGACGGAGACCCTTGGAATTTTCTCTGTAGGGGACTCAGATTCTAAAAAGTCGCACCAATGAAGGGTGTGATGCGTTTTGGGAAGAAAGGTAAGTCGAGTCCACGTTACATAGGGCCTTTTGAGATCATTGAAAGAATAGGAAAGGTAGCTTACCGACTAGCTCTACCGCCAGAGTTGGCTTCAAAGGCACACCGTGTTTCATGTAGCAATGTCCTAAGTATATCTCGGATCCGTCAGACGTGTTACGGCATGAGCCTATTCAGATTCACTTAAGATTTGTCCTATGAGGAACAAACCAAATTCAAATTCTAGCCAGAGAAGAAAGGAAACTCAAGTCGTAGTATCCCAATGGTTAAAGTGCGGTTGAAAAATCACAACGCTGCGTAAGCCACTTGGGAAGTAGAAGAAGAGATCGTATGTACCCCAGTTGTTCTTATTTTCGGGACGAAAATTCCTTAAGGAGGGTGAATGTAATGACCGGGGAAAATATTAAGTCAAAATTGGACAATCCGGTATTTGACCGTAATTATTCCGGAATGTAAAGTAGTAGAAATATTGATGTAATCAGGAAAGTGTTATGTAGAAACTTTATATACGGGGTAAAATCACCGAAAAGTGTAAAGTTATAATACGAATATTTTCTGAGAGAAAATTCAGTAAATATCGGTTGTGAATAGTGAAATATCGGTTAAAAGTTAGAAATTTTAATGGGTATATTTTAGTTATGAAAAATCGAAATATTTGGTAAATGACCAAATGACCAGTTAGAAAAAGAGTAGAAATATTAGAAGTAAGGAAAATAGCAAAAGTTTTTCGAAATGTAATTTTCCCGAGTCGATTAAAGCGGAAAGCGTAAAAAAAAACAAGTACCGCGAGGGTACGCGTTTTGGGCAATTCTGGATCGTTTAAAACACAAATTTCAGAAAAAGAAATTGACTATTGAGATACCCAAGAGAAGTGGGTTGAATATGAGAAATTTGACCCAGGGTGCTCGGCAGTCCAGAAAAGCAGTATAGAACCTGTAGTAGGTGTGAAATTATCGGTACTGGAAAGAGACTCGTTTTGAAAAACGGAAAGTTTGGTCTCGACAAGAAAAAGTTGAGGAACACCGAACCACTTAAATTAAGTGTGAAACTTAATTAGAATTAGTCAAATTAAATTATAGGAATTAAAGTGATTTCTTTAATTTAATTTAGAAAGTAATAAGAGATATTATTATAAATAATATTATAATATTCATTAACACACTTAAAGAGGCCTACGGAAGGAAATTAGAAACATTATGTTCTATTTTCCTAAGGGTGGCCGAGAGACTAGAGAAAAGAGAGAGAAAAGAGAGAAAATCAAGGGAAAATCAAGGAATCATCCATTTTCGCCGAAATTTCTTCCGATTCATCCGGTGGAAATATAACCCGAGGCATTCTAGCGGAGAATCTCAACTTTTCAAGGTAAGATTTCGGATTTTTCATGAGAAACTGCTTGCTTTTTCATTTTTGTGAATAGTAACTCATCTTGGGAAAAATCCGTAAAACTAAAAAACGAAACCGAGGTTTTGTCGGGGACTACGATAGGAGTTCAATGTGCAAGTATTGAAAGGATTGAACAATTTTTTTTGGATTTACACTAAAAATCCGAAAATCCCTAGAAATGGAGGAAATGTATTTTTGTTCAATTTATGTAGCAATTTGTGTTCAGGAATGTGAATCTAGACTACAGGTACCGAAATCGGAAGTAAAACGAGTTATTGAAAACTCATGAAACGAGGAAAATTAAAGCGAAACTCTGCGAAATTTCCTAAAATCTAGTTAGCAAGCAATGAGTTAGGAATCTGATTCTAGAGAATGGATAATGATTTTAAACCTCAGAAACGAATAGATTAAGATTCGTAAACCGAGATACACGAATATGTGTAAATTGCCTCTTGAGCTAGAATTCGGCCTTAAGGGAAAAAAGTACATAAATGAGTTTGAAATTAGATTTAAGAATCTAAGTATGAGGAATTGTGATTGAATAGGGAATTGATACCTATTTCCATGAAAATGTGTTTTGGCACGAGCCAAGCAACGAGAAAGAACTTCCAACAAGCGGGAATCCTAGCGGATTAACTGTAAGTATAGATATATATGTTTGTCTGGAGTCGAGTAAGCTGCAGTTAGACTTAGAACTATTAATTTACTTATGTTCCTAAGTCTATGTGATTACATGTGATTATACATGTTTGGAGGGCTTAATGCTCTAGATTTCAGAAGGGCGACATATGGTTACCCTTATGCATAGTTAAAAGACTAATGGGTCGTCGGCCTCTGCAAGGGAGGAAAATCTCAAAGAGTAGAGATTCCGACTTGACCGACATAAAGAAGTAATGAGCCAAGAAGTAAAAGACCGACGGGTCGTCGGCCTCCGCAAGGGAGGGAAATCTCACAGAGTAGAGATTCGACTAGACCACCAAGAAAGTAAGAACAGAAAGATAGAAAGTAGTTTAAAGCATGTTTCACACGAGCATATTTGCATCATAACTCTTAATGTAATTTCTATTAGTTTATGATGTATGCATGTTTATACTTGCCGAGCGTTAGCTCATCGGTTTACTCGTGTGCGGGTAACAAAGGTACGCAACCCGGTCATATAGTGGTTTGCTTGTTGGACATGCGGAGGCAAGGGTGGCGGAAATGTCATGGGTGCACGGAGTGGTCTTTACTTCGCTCGCTTAGAAATTAAATTCCGCTGCAAATTAATGTAATATAGAATAATAGTATGTATGTTTAGTTCTAAGAAGAAGATATTACAACCATTGTCTTAGTAAAGAACAACGGACTGTAATAAGTTAAGACAAGTTTCGGGAACTAGTATGATACCGAATCTTTAAAGTAATAGCAAGATGTGCTATTAGTGTATCAACATAACATGTTAAGATCCGAGGGTTAATGTAAAAAAAAAAAAAAAAAAAAAAAAATTTACCCGCACATGAACGTAAATTAAAGAGACAATAGTCTAACAACGAATAATGGATTAGACTATAGCTTAGCCCATTAGTAGTAGTATATGAACGGCGGCAACCGTGCCGCGAGGGCGGGTCGCCACAGTTTGGTATCAAACGACGTTCCTACTATTGCCATGACAAGTCCCGCACCTATGCTTCGCGCAGTCAATTCGTAAATTAGTTTATGAAGTAAAACCGAGAATTGCTTATTTCTTTTGGCAAGATGTAATAGGTACTAATGGATCGACCATATCCATCATCCCGATTAGCGCCCACACCACAAGAGAATACGTTGTGGGGACGGGTAAGAATGTTTCAAATGTCACGGTTCCCGACAAAATGTAAAGGTCGGTACCCACTCCCCGCTAGATGTAGCCATCCACCGGTGGATCGGGAGTTAAGGGCTCTAGAGCCCGTGGGCGGCCGAGGTCGCACACCGAGCAAGTAGAGTCATTTTGACTACATGTCGAGCCGCAGCTAGGTTCTACACACCGTAATCCACCTTCCTTTGATGGGCTTTCACATCCCACTAGAATTAGGGATTGGCCGCACCGTGTCGAGCACGTGATGCGAGCCCCGTGGCATAGCTCAAGAGGAGTGGATTGTACCGCAGCGTAGTTCTGTTATAAAGGCAATGCCCCTAATCTTTTGGCAAGCTTTGGATGAGGACGAAATAGCGAGAGATGCAATGGGATGAGTTTTGCCACATGTTGAAGCATCAGTTTTTTCCCAAGTCATGCCATCAGAGTGGGCACCACAAAGAGAGTGGAGAGACACAGAGTCGGGGTGAGTGTAGCCGTGACCTACACCCAAGCTCGAGAGTTTATCATACAAGCCGAGAGGGCTAGTATGAGATCGGATGAGGCCGTTGTAGCCTATATAGCGAGAGTTTTGACAGAGGTACTAGCTCCAAGTCAAATTTTTAATCTAAGTGAGGAGGAGTAGTGTCAGATCCTATGGAGAGGTCTGACGGAAGAGTACCAGCGTCGGTTAGTTCCGCAATCGGATAAGACCCTCACACAATTTATCGCCGAGGCGAAGCATTGTGAGTGCCAGCTCTTAGAGGAGAGGACACAACCAACGGCGGTTAGGCGAGACTTCCCGTTTTCCAATACCCGTATTAGGAGACATGACGCGGAAGCTACTACCTCTCAACTACGATCGAGACCCGAGATAGAGGCAGTGGCGCCGTTGCCGGGGATTGGCAACTTAGGATTTAAGTTAATATTGCTGTGAAATAGATCGATTTTAATTTAGACCTTTTTCTGTATTTTATTGATTTAATTTTTGTTAATTAAATTTCTTTCATCTATCCTGTTGGTTGCAGTTTATGCGCCGAGTCCGTAGCTTGGAGATTGTCCTTTGGACCCCGAAATTGAGAGAACTATTTCAAGATTAAGAAGGAACATTTGAACAGTAAACCGAGCAATGGCAGAGGGTAATAACAACAACCAACCAAGAGCTTTGAGAGATTACTTCAGTTCTGTGGTTAATATGAGAATTATTCGGGCATCAAAGCGGGGCATTTATTAATGCGAATAATTTTGAATCAAGCTGCGTTAATAAATATGGTTCAAGCAGAACCAATATGGGGGGTTGCCTTGTGAAGACCCCAATGTGCATCTAGCAATGTTCCTAGAGATCTGTGACACCATCAAGATGAATGGTGTGGACCAGGACATTATCAGAATGCGCCTGTTCCCTTTTTCACTTAGGGACAAGGCGAGGGGTTGGCTCCAATCAGTTCAAGCGGGTAGTATAGACACGTGGGAAGATTTGGCGCAGAAGTTTCTTACCAAGTTCTTCCCTCCATCAAAGACCGCTCATCTGAGGAGCGAGATTGCACAGTTTAGACAATTTGGACTTTGAGCCTCTCTATGAGGCCTGGGAGCGCTTTTAAGGAGTTGATCGAAAATGCCCGCAAAGATGGATACCGGGACCCGGTTCCAAATCCAGATCTTTTATAATGGTGCGAATGGACAAAACAGGATGATTGTTGATGCGGCAAAGCAAGTGGGACGATGTTGTCCAAGACCCACGAGGAGGCCGAATTATTACCGGAGGAGATGGCCTCCAACAATGCCCAATGGCCGAGCGAGCGGTCAAGTGTGAAGAGAGTGCAGTATGCATGAGGTTGACCCGTTGGTAGCCCTTTCAAAGACAAGTATCGCCTCTAACCAACAAGATATCCGAGAAATGACCACGAGGGAAGCATCATCTAGTAAGCAAAGAAATTGTGGTCATGTGTAGGTCCTATGGGGTGAAAGCAAAGGATACTTGAACAGGTGCAATATGTGAACAACAGAGACTTCAACCATCAAGCAATAACATGCCGAGCAACCCGCCAACGCACTATCACCCAGTATTCGAAACCATGAAAACTTTTCATATGGCAACAACAAGAATGTGTTGCAACCTCCTCTAGGGTTTAGCCACCGTTATCTCAAAGCAAGCCGTCGATAGAAGACTTATTGAGCACGTTCATTGTAGAAACCACGGGCGGTTCAACAAAGATGAGGGCTAGACTTGATAGTATCGAGACTCATTGCACAAACATGAGCGCTACTATGAAGACTATGGAGACACAGATTGGCCAACTTGCCGATTCAATGAAGAGTTTATCATCCGGGAACTTTCCTAGTGACACTGTGAAAAACCCCAAGGAGCAATGTAACGCAGTCACCTTGAGAAGTGGAAGGGAAGTTGAAAGTCCCATTCCTCAAAATAAGAAAGTTGTTGAGGAGAACACCACACCGGTGGAAGAGCATGTGAAGAAGAATAGTGATGAGGAGAAAAAGGAGGAAGCACCCAAAGTGAATCCAGGGTCAATTTCTTTTCCGGACAATCCACCTACCTTTCAACCAAATTTCCCATTCCCCCAAAGATTTCAAAAGAAGAAGATGGATGATCAATTTTCAAAGTTTTTAGATATCTTCAAAAAGATCCAAATTAATATTCCATTTGCAGACGCCCTTGAGGAAATGCCGAACTACGTGAAATTCATGAAAGATATAATGGCAAGGAAGCGGAAATTGGAGGATTATGAGACCGTCAAACTCACGGAGGAGTGTAGTGCAATCCTCCAATGGAAGCTACCGCAAAAGCTCAAAGACCCCGGTAGTTTCACCATTCCATGTACAATTGGAGGGTCAACTTTTGAGAGAGCTCTTTGCGACCTAGGGGCAAGCATAAATCTCATGCCTTTGTCGGTGTTCAAAGCTTGGGCTTGAGAGGTCACCCCTACAACCATATCGCTGCAAATGGCGGATAGGTCCATTACTTACCCATGGGGAATCATAGAAGATGTCTTTGGTAAAGGTCGATAAGTTCATCTTCCGGTGGATTTTGTTGTTTTGGACATGGAAGAAGATCAAGAAATTCCCATTATCCTTGGAAGGCCTTTCCTCGCTACGGGAAGGGCTTTAATAGATGTACATAGTGGGAACTTGACTCTAAGGGTCAATGAGGAGAAAGCCATCTTCAACATCTTAAATCCCAAGCGGTCTCCGCATGAAAATCCAACTTGCAACCGAGTGGAGGAAGTGAAATCTTGTATCAAGGAGTTCACTCAAGAAGTTGCGCCGAAAGATTCTTTTGGGAATGGTCCTACCAATTCCCTAACCCTGAAAAAGTTGAACAATGAAAAATTGGTGGCCAAAAAGAAAGTCAAGAAGAAGGACGACCAGCGAACCTCATGGCAAGATCTCACTCCGGGTCAATGCGTCCTGCTTTTCAACCCTCAATTGAAGCTCTCCCCCGAAAAAGTGGAGTCAAGATGGTCTGGACCATTTAAAATCAAGCATGTGACCTCATTCGGTACTATCGAGCTAGAACCAGGAGGATGAAGTCGTGTTCATGTCCAGCTAGGGACGTTAAATCAAGCGCTTCTTGGGAGGCAACCCAAGTTTCTATGCCTTTACTTGTTTTTGATTTTAGTTTAATTTTATTTGACTTGTTTAACATTTAGTTATTTTGTAGATGTTTGGGTGTTATTAGTTTTTTTTTCTTTTAGTAAAATTTGACAAAGAAGTGTTGTTAAAAAAAAAATGTGTGGTTGATTGCAGGTCATTGGAAGTTAGAAAATTTCGAGGGGCGATTTCCAAGGAAAGTGTTGAATCAGGCGGTGTTAAGACAAAACCCGAGGAAGAAAAGGGCGCAGGCTGCAGCGGAGAAATTAGCGCCTAAGCGCCGCATCATCATTAAAAAAAAAAAAAAAAAAAAGAACCCAAGAATGAAAGAGATGCAGGCCGCAAAGACGCATTCGCGCGCCGCAACAAGACATTCATAGCCGCAACACAAGATCTCTCATTTCCAAGACGCGCTACGGCCGCAGCTGAAAAAATATCATGCTTAAGCGCCGGGAAAAAAAAAAAAAAAACCGAGATAGAAACGCAGGCGCAGCGCCGTGTATTCACAGCCGCTGCAGCGCATCTCGCATTTTCAAGACGCGCTACCGCAGGAAGAGGGCGCGCTTGCCGCCGCATTCGCCAGAAGAGAACTTTTTGCGCTTTGGAGCGAAGAACAGCGTCTTCAAATGAGTGTCCGTTGTAGCCGATTTAGGAAATTTTCAGTGAAACCCTAGCCCCCATTTCCGCCTCTTCCGAAAAAATTGCAACAAACCCGACCTTTTTCTCAGCCAAAAACACTCTGAAATTCTCTGAAATTCTCCCAAAATTTCACTCTTCATCTTCAATCACCTAATACTCTCACTTTGGCAGCAAATCTAGTGGAGATCTTGATGCTTTTCGTCTGAATTTCTCTCACTTCTTCACGGCATCAAGTAAGTGTTTCTTCTCCGTTTTCCTCAAATTTGGATTTATGCGGGCCTCGAATTCTCTAGGGAATTCGAGCACTTATGAACTTACAATTTTGAGCTTGGAAAACACTAGATTTTAGGGGAAACTCTGCCGAATTATTTTTGGAGATTGGGCGTTCTTAGAAAAAAAAAAAAAAACAAAAAAAAAACAAAAACAGAGAGGGAAGAATCGGATTTTCGAGTGAAACTTGAGGGGCATTTGTTTATTGGACTTTGGGCTGCCGGTAAAAAAAAAAAAAAAAAAAAAAAAAAAACGAAAAATGCCGCGGAAGACAACTGCCAACCGGATGAAGTTTGGGGCAAGCTCTAGCAACCGCCCACCCGCCCCTGCCACTTTAGAATCTCCTAACCCAGCAGTGCCTCCTCCCGAGTATGATATTGTTCGTTTTGTGTCAAAGGGACCTTGGGGAACATTATGAACAACACAATGAGACCCGTGCTCGCATTCGAGAAAGGGGTTTCGATATAAGAAATGGCGAATTACCGCCGGGCATCATGAATGTTATTAGGGACAGGGGCTGGGAAAAATTTTATTTCGAGCTGCGCAGTGGGGTCCACTACTCGTTCACGAATTTTTCGCGAACGCGAAAAAGTGTACCAGGAACAAGACCAAGGTGAGGGGCCGTGTGATCAAATTTGATGCCGAGACGATTAACAATCACTTTGGCATCCCCACCCTCAATTTTGATCGGCAACAAGACTTGCCAGACCGAGATCAGAGGAAATCTTGGAAGCCCTTTCGCTGACGGGGCCCGCGAGGTGGACAATAAAGGAAAACACCGAATCCGCCTTTGAGGCTCGATATTTGGCGAACTACACCAAGGTGTGGTTCCATTTTGTATGCTCATGGCTTATTCCTTCGACCCACATATCGGAGGTTACAAAAGATAGGGCTTTGATCTTACCGGCAATCGAGGGGAGAGCCCTTGAATGTGGGGGCTATCATCAACAAATGTATTCACAATGCCCCGCAGAAAACAAGCATTAGCCTCCCATTCCCGCCGTTGTCGATAGAGCTTTTTCTAAACGCTAGAGTGCCCTTGCCGGATGCTCACCTTGAGAAGCCCATTCGGGCTTTTGATCTCAACAACATCATGCGGCTAGCTCGGCCGGGCATGCTTTGAGAGCACGAGGGAGGTGCAGGACCATCACGGCCTCCACAAAGCCAAAGCGAAGCGGACGGCCCCGCGTCGCGCGAGGTCTTACCTAGCCGGGTTGATCGGCATGAGGAGCAGATTGTCGATCTCCAGTCAGTCCGCCTTGACCGTAAAGTCGATCATTGAGTTGGCGGAGCACCACACCGCTTGCTTGGCATCATTGGAGCAAGCATCGCCTGCACTTCGCATTGATGCGGGTCTCGGCGTCGGCAGCTACCCCCATGTCCCTCCTTTCCCCGCACACATCCCGAGTACTTATTGGCGGACTTCCAAAGAAAGAATCGATCCCAGTAATCCAAAGAAGAAGGCCGCTTTCCAGCCACCGCCACCTCCACGCGACATGGATGACGACCATTTTAGGAGGCGAGAGTCATATCTCGCCTCCCAGGTATTCTTCAATTGCATTTTCATTGTCTGTTTCTATTTCATTAACATTGAGGACAATGTAATATGTAAGTGTGGGGGGAATTATTGGACTACATCAACACTTGTTATTTAGTTTGTGTTGTTAGTTTTTGTTTGTGTTTTTTTTTTTAGTGAGTTGTTTTTCTATTCCTGGTGATCAATGAACCAATGATGACATTATCTCTTGATTTTTCTGAGTTTTTGTGCAATATGTTGTTTGTGAATTCTGTGTGCTTGACAATTGGTGAGCATGAAACACTCTAGTTCTCGTAAGAAAAGACCTTATCGCTAACCATTTAGGGACCTAGAGGAAAATTATTCAATTAATTAAGTTCATGGTACATTAAGGATTCTAGAACTCAACTTAGGGAAACTCGAGGCGAAATCCTAGGCTAGCTAGTCAGCGGAGAAATGATTTAGGCATTCTTTTGGATCGATTGAGCCTTTCTATGCCTACCTTTTGGATTATATCCCTTGAATATCCCCTTTGAGCCTTAGCCTGATTTTTGCTTTACCCACATTTATACAACACTCACCTATTACAATAAAATACCATTTTTCTTTCCCCTTTGTCTCTAGGCATATTTAGTGAGTTTTGGTCTACATTTGAGCTGAAGGAGCACGGAGCTTCCTCATGTGCTACAAACCTGAGGGGGTGATTTTGCTTAGGGGAAAGCTGTATAAAAGTATTCATTTTTTTTTTTGTTTGCTTAAGAAAAAAAAAAAAAAAAAAAAAAAAAAAAAAAACGAAAAAAAAAGAAAAAAAAATAAAAAAAAGAAAGAATTTTATTTTGTTTCTATTAAGCTCTCCGTTTTGGTGCTTGTACAAAAGTGGTTATTGTGAGAATAATTCAAGTGTGGGGGTGTTGGGAACTCCAATTGTGAGCTTGAGGTCGAAAAAGCTATATGCCTAGGGTTTTGAGCCGAAAAGTCCATCTTTCAACCACCTTTAGCCCTAGCCGAACATTACAAGCTTGCAAAGTCCTTTTGATCTCCAAGACTCGTTTAGCCTACATTAGTGGAGAGCGGAACTGAGTTGGGCCTATGGAATCCTAAGTTGTGAGTTACTTAATCATGTAGTTGAATAAGTGAATCCGGGTTCGAATGGTTAAGTGTGAGGCGGAGGCTTGAATGTTTTTGTGTTCATCAAACATGTTGAAATTCTAGAACATCACAAGGGACTGCCTTGCATAAAAACTCAGAGATTTTAGGGGATGTTGAGGACCAAAGAATGATCATCGGGATATGTAGAACACTCACTTTTTATTTGTGTTTTGTTTATTTTATTTTGTGTTAGGTTAAGATTTATTAGCATAGCCTTTTGTTTTTTTTTAGTTATTCTTGTTCTTCTATTTACATTGTTTTGCTCGGGACTAGCAAAAGCTTAAGTTGTTGGAAAAGTGTCCATAAAGTGGGATGTAATTTGTTATTTATGAAATGACAAATGTAAGACATTATTATTTTCTTTGATTTTATAAAATAAGATAAAGTTATGTTTTGACACATACTCAAGAGTGTTTATGATATTGCTTAGTCCATAAACCGTTACTAACGAAAGAAGAGTCGGGGAACCCCCGCCGGACAAACTCTTCGGATACGCTTTTTAAAATAGATATTCGCAGTCTTAGGATTGATTGGGCAATCGAATCCGATTATGATTTGTTAGATCGAACCATGTGATGCTTTGGTCTCGGGCATGGGAGTTGGACTACGTGGTTGATCTAGACATGCTCGCAACATGTTGAATAGACCATGTGACTGATTAGGTTAGAGTAAAACCGTTTACACAACTCTAAACCTAATCATCACAACTTAAGTATATTTGTATAATTATCTTAATCTCGAAGTGAATGCGTAGCTCAACTTAGTATCTCATGATCTTTGATTCGCCAATGAGATTAGTTCACGATTATTGAGCGACATCTCGGTCATTGGGATCATGACAATATTAAGTTGGAGTTATGTGATTCACAGATATGGAATTCGTAAAAATAATATCACCTCATGCTTTATTGATTGGTGTGTGAATAAATAAACCGGGCACGGTATTCAATGATGATATTCATTGATTAAGACATCGTAACATGTGCGAGACATCTTACGAACGTTTGTCTTTCTTATTCACGGTCATATAAAGGAGTTGAGGAAATAATGATTAGAATGGTAAAACGGTAATATTATATACACCATTTCGATCACCGATATTTCTGAAGGATAATAATGCATTTACACTGTGGACCGTGTGATAAATTGTATCAACACCAAAAGAAAAATTAGCGCACATGAATCGAGAGATTATTCGGCATCGAACTTTTAGTGGAGTTATGCGATGTCGGAATTAAATATGTCGATAACTTATAGGGATGAGTTAGTCGAATATTGTAATTCCATAGCTTTGTTCATGTGGGTCCATTCGGTCTCAAGGCTAGCTCTAATAAATGGGAAAAACAGAATCGATAATTATGTTTAAATTCATTGTGTTATTTTTCATTTATTTGATAATTGAAAAATAAAAGAATGAGTTTTGAATTTTGAAATTAATGGAGATTAATTTAAAATTCAAAATGAAATTTAAACATGATTTTATTTGGCAACTAAAGAAAAGAGAAAAGTGAGATTTTATTTTGGGAAAATTCGGAAATCCCTTGCCTTAAGGGGATTTCGAATTTTGCTCCAAAATAGGGAAGGAAATTCGGAAATCCCTAAACCATGTAGGGATTTTCGGATTTCAACCCTAGGGTTAAGGAGAAATTCGAAAATCCCATCTAGGGTTTGAGTTTTTGAATTTTCTCCTATATAAGGATATTATTGAAAACCCTAGGGAGAGAGTCTTTTGGAGAAAAGAAAAGAGATCACACTTTCCTTAGGGTGGCCGGATTTTGTAGAGACAAAATAGAAGGAAAAAGTTTCCTTAGGTTTTTGAAAAAGAGCCCACTCTCTCATCCTAAAAATTGTAGAGACATAGCCTTGAATCAACGAGTGGTTCTTGGTGTGATCGTGACAATAAACAACGATCTTGTTTCACGGCAATTCTCCATCTTGGAACGTGAGATAGTGAGACAAGATCCTTGCGGTCAATTAATTCAATCGTCACAAAGGTATGTGAGATTTTTCTAATCCTTTGTCCATAAACATATATCATGCATGAATCTCTCGTTGTGGTTTACGTTTAATTATGAATTAAATGGATATGATAAAATTTTTGAAATTCCGCCTACAATATTGTTGTTGTTCAAATGATTTTTCATATATAAATCACAATAAGATCCTACAATTGGTATCGAGACTAGGGCTATTGATCATGCATGATTTATGTTTATGCGATTGAATGTATGATATGTGTTGATATTGGCATCTTGCATGAATATATGATGAATTCAAAATTGTTTTGATTGAATATGTGATTGGATCCCGATCGATTGGCTCTAGGTTTTTAATTACACCATGTTGGTGGTTTACGTTTTTTCTCTAGAAAATAATGTAAGCCATTAAAGGGCATAGGAAATTTTGTAATTTAAATTTCCGGAAAATATTTTTTTTTTTTTTGTGCCGCCGCCGCCGCCGCCGCCGCCGTCGCCGCCGCCGCCAAGACGACTCGACCTCCGCCACAAGCCAGCCCGCCAAACCCTTCCTGGGTTTTGGCTGTGCGGCAGACTAGGGTTTCGGAAACCCTAGTATGCGCTAGGGTTTCTGAAACCTGAAGCGGGCCCTGCAGCCCTTGCCCAGGAGCCGCAGCGAGCCCGATGGCCTTGCCCAGGCAGGGCCACGGCCCCTAGGCAGGGGCCAAAGGGCCGGCCGCAGCCCTGCCCAGCACGGGCCACAGGCCTTGCCCAGGCAAGGGCCACAGGCCCCGCCAGCATCGGCCATTGTGCCTTGCCAGCAAGGGCCACAGGCCCAGCCACAGGCCTTGCCCAGGCAAGAGCCACAGGCCCGCCACTGGCCTTGCCCAGGCAAGGGCCCACAGCCCGCCACTGGCCTTGCCCTGCAAGGGCCGCAGCCCAAGCCAATGGGAGCAAGGCCTGCTGGCCTGGCAGACCATCATGCGCTTGAGCAGGGTGGGCCCGGCCCACTGAGGAGAAGGTGGGCCCAGGATTGTCCCGGGCCCAGCCCAAACACAAAAAAAAAAAAAAAAATTTTTTTTATTTATTTTCACTTTTCAGGGATCAAGAGAAGAGAAAATTGAGAAGATGCCAAGAAGACAAGATGAAGAAAATTATTGTAATTATTTTCATTTGTTTTTATGGGTTGTAATTAGAAATGAGCCATAGAGAGGTTAAATTGTAAATGTATGATTTATTGTTTAATCTCGCATCATTATAACATGCCATATAGGATATAGAGATGCCAATATCAAATTGCCATGCAAGCATGTTCATGCATCATTGTAGTTTAATATTATAAATTGTTATAATAATAAATGCAATGGGTAAAATTTTATAAAGAGTTATAAAATACAACAAATTTATAAGGGTTATAATTTTGTTGAATTATTAATTGGACTTAATTTCAAAACAAAATCCATTTTTGAAAAAGCTAAGTGGGAGGGTCGTTTATGTTGAAACGTTCCCAAGGTCTCCGACTTTAGCCCGATCGTGACACGTGGATAGGTTAAGAACCACCTTAGTGGTCCTCACTTCAATGGGAGAAACCCATGAAACATGTCGCTAAGGAGTCATCGGGTTGCTTATAGAAGATAAGACTCGAAAAGGAAGTAGTGAGGCGCGACCATCCCTAGATGGATCGTTAGTTCATAACAACCTCTAGAGTCGATTAGTCGGTTAAACACTTAGACTAAAGATCATTGTAATCTCCCATAGGAGCTAGGCAATGGATCTAAGGTGACCAAAAAGATGGTGATTGGTTGCACTAGATGTAGAGACATCTTGTAAAGTGGACCAAACGAGAGGAGTCTCGATGCGATAGGAGGCTTCACGGACGCCACCCCTAGGTG
Source organism: Morus alba (assembly GCA_012066045.3). NCBI lineage: Eukaryota > Viridiplantae > Streptophyta > Magnoliopsida > Rosales > Moraceae > Morus > Morus alba. Next base: position 22,459,127 of record CP050225.2, read on the forward strand.
GGACGTGTTGCCGTTTATGATCGCAACACCATAGATGAAACATTTTTTAAGGATTTTATTTATGTTTAAGTATTTGCATTCATGCATCATACTTCTCTTAAATATAAGCAAATTACCAACACCGCTTTATTTTATTTTTCAAGCAATTATGTCTTTATCCCCAATCGCGTAAATTCTTAGTACAAACAAACTAGTGGGTGAAAATTACGTTGTTGGAAACGTAACCTCGATATCGTGTTGACGGTAGACAAGCACAAGCATGTGCTCACTACCCTGTCGTCCTCTTGAGCCGAATGATGATTCGACTCAAGAAGAGCGAGACGATACATCGCTTGGATGCGCCTCGATGAGATTGCTAGGTGCTATATCTTAGCATCAATTAGCAATGTGTTGCAACAAACAACATCGGAACATCTTGACGGCCGCAGATATGATCTACTGACATCTCCGAAATGTTCGGAAGCCAGGGCCGTCAAGCCAAGCAAGCTGCAGTGCGCAACTTCATGAACCGCCGGATGAAATCCGGCACTCTGTCGGGACCATATGCTATTGATCATAAGTCACCTGAATGAGATGGAGCTCATGGGAGCTGAAATAGATGGAGAGACTCAAGTGGATATGATCCTAGAGACTCTCCCGGAGATGTTTGACAACTTCAAACTCAACTACTCTATGAATAAGTTGAGTTATTCACTCCCGGAACTCATGAAGGAGCTTCAAACTGCGGAAACTCTTCTGCTTAAAGGCAAAAAGAGGAACGGAGAGGCTAACCTTGCTGAAGCGAAGCCTTCCACCTCTGGTGCCAATAAACAGGAGAAAGCCCGCAGTAACAAGAAGAAGCCGGCTGCGAAAGGCAAGAACGCTGCAAAGGTAGACAAGAGTACTGACAAATGTCACCATTGCGGAATGTTGGCCACCGAAACGCAATCGCCCCTACATACCTCAAGGAGGTCAAAGCTAAAGGTACATTGCTTGTTACCGAAGCTTGTTTTGTGGTCGACTCTACTTTTTCTTGGATTGTAGACTCTGGAGCCACTAATCATGTTTGTTGTTCTCTGCAGGGGTTCGGGAAAACAAAAGGCTTAGCAAGGACGAGTTCAACTTCCGCTGGGGAATGGAGCATCGATGATCGCAAAACAACCGTTGGAAGTATTAAATTAATTTTTGAGAACAGTTTTATTGTTTTGAACAATATTTATTATGTCCCGGTTTTTGGGAAAAACCTTATTTCGTGGCTCGTTTGATTGAGCAAGGATATTCTTTGGATTTTAATAATGATGTTATTTGATTCTAAAGAATGGCTTCATGATTACTTCTACGGTCATGATAAACAACTGTTTCTACATTAAACCAAATATTCCAACGATTTGCGAGCATTGAATTGAATGATGATTCAATAAGAGAAAGTAAGAGATTGAGGTTAGACTCAATTGATCAAACCTACAAATGGCATCTACGTCTTGGACATATTGGCCTTGACAGATTAAAAGGTTGGTAAGAGACGGTCCCTTGCAAACCTTAAGTGTAGGCTCACTACCTACATGTGAATCCTGCATAGAAGGAAAAATGACCAAGAGACCCTTTTCAAACAAAGGGTAATAGAGCTGATGAATGCCTAGAACTCGTACATAGTGATGTATGTGGGCCATTCAATATCCAAGCAAGAGGAGGATATGAATATTTCATAACCTTCATCGATGACTATTCTCGTTTTGGTCATATTTATCTAATCGTCAAAAGTCCGAAACTTTTGAAAAGTTCAAAGAATTCAAGGCCTTGGTTGAAAAGCAATTAGATAAACAGATCAAAACACTACGATCTGATCGTGGTGGTGAATACTTGCTGGGAGAGTTCGAAGACTTTCTTAAGGAAGAAGGTATATTTTCTCAACTGACCGCGCCGGTACTCCTCAGCAGGAATGGCGTGTCTGAGAGAAGGAATCGAACTCTATTAGACATGGTTAGATCAATGATGAGTTACTCATCTCTTCCAGATTCCTTTTGGGGATATGCCTTGGAAACAAAGAAGATACATTTCTGAACCAAGTTCCATCTAAGGCAGTACACTGAACTCCATATGAAAGATGGAGTGGCAAGAAGTCATCTCTTGGCCACACCGAATATGGGGTTGTCCGGCACATGTGCTTAGAAAGAAGACTGGTAAGTTGACTAGTCGTTCAGAACTGTGCCTATTTGTAGGATATCCCAAAGGAACAAAAGGCTATATCTTTTATAGTCCTACTGATCAGAAAACATTCGTCAGCACGAATGCTCGTTTTCTGGAAGAGGATTTTATAAAGAATATGAAGCCAAGAAGCAAGCTTGTACTTGAGGAATTGACTGGTGAAAATGTTCATGCAACATATCCGCAATCTATTCCTGAACCGACAACAGATGAACCACAACAAGAACTAACACCAGTGGAGCCTCGACGTAGTGGGAGGGTTGTGAGACAACCTGATAGGTACATGTCTTATGGAGACGCATTATATGCGATCTCAGATTTAGACATCGACGAACCTGTCTCCTACTTGCAGGCCATGGAAAGTTCGGAAGCAAACCTATGGCATGAAGCCATGGACGCGAAATACAATCGATGTATAAAAATGGCGTATGGACTCTAGTAGATCCTCCTGAAGGGGTAAAACCCGTAGGGTGTAAATGGATCTACAAGAAGAAGAGGGGTCCGGATGGGAATGTAGAGACATTCAAAGCAAGGTTGGTAGCCAAGGGCTACACCCGGAAAAGAAGGCATCGACTATGAGGATACCTTCTCTCCGGTAGCCATGCTTAAATCCATCCGAATTCTTCTATCCATTCTTCTTTGCTTTAGATTATGAAATCTGGCGGATGGATGTAAAGACGACTTTTTCGAATGGCAATCTGGATGAGCGCATTTACATGGCACAACCAGATGGATTCATTGAAAAGGGTCTAGAAGAAAAGGTTTTGCGGTGCGAAGTCCATTTATGGACTCAAGCGAGCATCCAGATCATGGAATATCGATTCGATGAGACCGTTAAAACTTATGGTTTTGTTCGGTCAATGGATGAGCCTTGTGTGTATAAGGATGATACAAGAAGGCAAAGTGGTTTTCTTAGTCTTATATGTAGATGACATACTACTCATTGGGAATGATGTAGGAAGACTAAGCGAGGTTAAGCTCGCTCGCAAAGCGATTTGACATGAAGGATCTAGGAGAAGCGCCTATGTTTTGGGAATTCAGATCTTTCGAGATCGGAAGAACAAACAATTGGCACCGCTCTCAAGCATCCTACATCGATAAGGTAATGGACCGATTCGCTATGCAAAACTCAAAAAGGGTTATCTACCCTTCCGACATGGGTATCCCTCTCTAAGATAAATTCTCCCAAGACTCCTCAAGAAAAGGAAGACATGAGCCGAGAGATTACGCTTGACCGTGGGAAGCCTCATGTGTGCGATGCTTTGCACCGGACTGATATATGCTACGCGATGGCGTGGTGAGTAGATTCAGGTCAAACTTTGGACCCGACCTTTGGGTTCTTTGTAAAGCATATCCTCAAGTATCTTAGGAGATGCGAGGAACTATATGCTTGTATATTTGATAATTGACACGAATATGACGGGATATACCGATTCCGATTTCCAATCGGATAAGGTTCAGGAAATCCACTTGAGGAAGTGTTTGTCCTGAATGGAGGTTGGTGGTATGGAGGAGCATCAAGAGACTTGCATGGAAAATTCGGTGACTCCACCATGGAGGCCGAATATGTGGCGGCTTGTGAAGAAAGCTGCGAAAGAGGTCAGTATGGCTTAAAAGTTCCTTGTTTCACTTTGGAAGTTGTTCCGGAATCCGATAGGCCCATGGTGAATCAGATTGCGATAACGGTGGGGCTGTAGCAAACTCTAAGGAGCCTAGAAGCCATAAAAGGTCCAAGCACATAGAGCGGAAATACCACCTCATCCGTGAGATTGTACAAAGAGGCGATGTTGAAGTGACAAAGATATCAACACATGACAACTTGGCCGATCCGTTTACAAAGGCTTTATCCGGTAAAGTCTTGATACGCATCTGGAAGGTTTGGGCATGCGAGATTGTACACACCTACTTTAAGTCCAAGTGGGAGTTTGTTGGAAATGTGTCCATAAAGTGGGATGTAATTTGTTATTTATGAAATGACAAATGTAAGACATTATTTTTTGCTGATTTTATAAAATAAGATAAAGTTATGTTTTGACACATACTCAAGAGTGTTTATGATATTGCTTAGTCCATAAACTGTTACCAACGAAAGAAGAGTCGGGGAAACCTGCCGGACAAACTCTTCGGATCAGTTTAAAATAGATATTCGCATAGGTCTTAGGATTGATTGGGCAATCGAATCCGATTATGACTATTAGATCGAACCATGTGATCTTTGGTCTCGGGGCATGGGAGTTGGACTCTGTGGTTGATCTAGACATGCTCGCAACATGTTGAATAGACCATGTGATTGATTAGGTTAGAGTAAAAACCGTTTACACAACTCTAAACCTAATCATCACAACTTAAGTATATTTGTATAATTATCTTAATCTCAAGTGAATGCGTAGCTCAACTTAGTATCTCATGATCTTTGATTCGCCAATGAGATTAGTTCACGATTATTGAACGACATCTCGGTCATTGGGATCATGACAATATTAAGTTGGAGTTATGTGATTTCAGATATGGAATTCGTAAAAATAATATCACCTCATGCTTTATTATTGGGTGTGTGAATAAATAAACCGGGCCTGGTATTCAATGATGATATTCATTGATTAAGACATCGTAACATGTGCGAGACATCTTACTAACGTTTGTCTTTCTTATTCACGGTCATATAAAGGAGTTGAGGAAATAATGATTAGAATGGTAAAACGGTAATATTATATACACCATTTCGATCACCGATATTTACGAAGGATAATAATGCATTTACATTGTGGACCGTGTGATAAATTGTATCAACACCAAAAGAAAAATTAGCGCACATGAATCGAGAGATTATTCGGCATCGAACTTTTAGTGGAGTTATGCGATGTCGGAATTAAATATGTCGATAACTTATAGGGATGAGTTAGTCGAATATTGTAATTCCATAGCTTTGTTCATGTGGGTCCATTCGGTCTCAAGGCTAGCTCTAATAAATGGGAAAAAACAGAATCGATAATTATGTTTAAATTCATTGTGTTATTTTTCATTTATTTGATAATTGAAAAAAAATAAAAAGAATGAGTTTTGAATTTTGAAATTAATGGAGATTAATTTAAAATTCAAAATGAAATTTAAACATGATTTTATTTGGCAACTAAAGAAAAGAGAAAAGTGAGATTTTTATTTTGGGAAAATTCGGAAATCCCTTGCCTTTAAGGGGATTTGAATTTTGCTCAAAATAGGGAAGGAAATTCGGAAATCCCTAAGCCATGTAGGGATTTTCGGATTTCAACCCTAGGGTTAAGGAGAAATTCGAAAATCCCATCTAGGGTTTGAGTTTTTGAATTTTCTCCTATATAAGGATATTATTGAAAACCCTAGGGAGAGAGTCTTTTGGAGAAAAGAAAAAGAGATCACACTTTCCTTAGGGTGGCGGATTTTGTAGAGACAAAATAGAAGGAAAAAGTTTCCTTAGGTTTTTGAAAAAAGCCCACTCTCTCATCCTAAAAATTGTAGAGACATAGCCTTGAATCAACGAGTGGTTCTTGGTGTGATCGTGACAATAAACAACGATCTTGTTTCACGGCAATTCTCCATCTTGGAACGTGAGATAGTGAGACAAGATCCTTGCGGTCAATTAATTCAATCGTCACAAAGGTATGTGAGATTTTTCTAATCCTTTGTCCATAAACATATATCATGCATGAATCTCTCGTTGTGGTTTACGTTTAATTATGAATTAAATGGATATGATAAAATTTTGAAATTCCGCCTACAATATTGTTGTTGTTCAAATGATTTTTCATATATAAATCACAATAAGATCCCAATGATGATATTCATTGATTAAGACATCGTAACATGTGCGAGACATCTTACTAACGTTTGTCTTTCTTATTCACGGTCATATAAAGGAGTTGAGGAAATAATGATTAGAATGGTAAAACGGTAATATTATATACACCATTCGATCACCGATATTTACGAAGGATAATAATGCATTTACACTGTGGACTGTGTGATAAATTGTATCAACACCAAAAGAAAAATTAGCGCACATGAATCGAGAGATTATTCGGCATCGAACTTTTAGTGGAGTTGTACGATGTCGGAATTAAATATGTCGATAACTTATAGGGATGAGTTAGTCGAATATTGTAATTCCATAGCTTTGTTCATGTGGGTCCATTCGGTCTCAAGGCTAGCTCTAATAAATGGGAAAAACAGAAACTGATAATTATGTTTAAATCCATTGTGTTATTTTTCATTTATTTGATAATTGAAAAATAAAAAGAATGAGTTTTGAATTTTGAAATTAATGGAGATTAATTTAAAATTCAAAATGAAATTTAAACATGATTTGATTTGGCAACTAAAGGAAAGAGAAAAGTGAGATTTTATTTTGGGAAAATTCGGAAATCCCTTGCCTTAAGGGGATTTCGAATTTTGCTCCAAAATAGGGAAGGAAATTCGGAAATCCCTAAGCCATGTAGGGATTTTCGGATTTCAACCCTAGGGTTAAGGAGAAATTCGAAAATCCCATCTAGGGTTTGAGTTTTTGAATTTTCTCCTATATAAGGATATTATTGAAAACCCTAGGGAGAGAGTCTTTTGGAGAAAAGAAAAAGAGATCACACTTTCCTTAGGGTGGCCGGATTTTGTAGAGACAAAATAGAAGGAAAAGTTTCCTTAGGTTTTTGAAAAGAGCCCACTCTCTCATCCTAAAAATTGTAGAGACATAGCCTTGAATCAACGAAAGTGGTTCTTGGTGTGATCGTGACAATAAACAACGATCTTGTTTCACGGCAATTCTCCATCTTGGAACGTGAGATAGTGAGACAAGATCCTTGCGGTCAATTAATTCAATCGTCACAAAGGTATGTGAGATTTTTCTAATCCTTTGTCCATAAACATATATCATGCATGAATCTCTCGTTGTGGTTTCGTTTAATTATGAATTAAATGGATATGATAAAATTTTTGAAATTCCGCCTACAATATTGTTGTTGTTCAAATGATTTTTCATATATAAATCACAATAAGATCCTACAATTGGTATCAGAGCCTAGGGCTATTGATCATGCATGATTTATGTTTATGCGATTGAATGTATGATATGTGTTGATATTGGCATCTTGCATGAATATATGATGAATTCAAAATTGTTTTGATTGAATATGTGATTGGATCCCGATCGATTGGCTCTAGGTTTTTAATTACACCATGTTGGTGGTTTACGTTTTTTCTCTAGAAAATAATGTAAGCCATTAAAGGGCATAGGAAATTTTGTAATTTAAATTTCCGAAAAAATTTTTTTGCCGCCGCCGCCGCCGCCGCTGCCGCCGCGTGCCGCCGTCTGCCGCCACAAGACCCAGCCTCCGCCACAAGCCCAGCCAAACCCTTCCCTGGTTTTGGCTGTGCGGCAGACTAGGGTTTCGAAACCCTAGTATGCGCTAGGGTTTCCTGAAACCCTAGCGGGCCTGCAGGCCCCTGCCCAGCAGGAGCCGCAGCCTCGGCCGATGGCCTTGCCCGGGCAGGGGCCACGGCCCCCAGGGGGGGCCAAAGGGCCGCAGGCCACAGGCCCGGCCAGAGCAGGGCCTGCAGGCCAGGCCCTGCCTGTGCACGGGCCCACAGGTGCCTTGCCGGTGCAAGGGCCACAGGCCCGCCACGAGGCCCTGCCCCAGCAAGAGCCCAGGCCCGGCCACCGGCCTTGCCTGCAAGGGCCAGCCCCGCCACCGGCCTTGCCTGCAAGGGCCGCGCCCAAGCAATGGGAGCAAGGCCTGCCTGGCCTGGCGAGCCCATGTTGCGCCTGACAGGCCTGGCCCAGCCCGAGGAGAAGGTGGGCCCAGGATTGTCCCGGCCCAGCCCAAAACACAAAAAAAAAAAATTTTTTTATTTATTTTCACTTTTCAGGGATCAAGAGAAGAGAAAATTGAGAAGATGCCAAGAAGACAAGATGAAGAAAATTATTGTAATTATTTTCATTTGTTTTTATGGGTTGTAATTAGAAATGAGCCATAGAGAGGTTAAATTGTAAATGTATGATTTATTGTTTAATCTCGCATCATTATAACATGCCATATAGGATATAGAGATGCCAATATCAAATTGCCATGCAAGCATGTTCATGCATCATTGTAGTTTAATATTATAAATTGTTATAATAATAAATGCAATGGGTAAATTTTATAAAGAGTTATAAAATACAACAAATTTATAAGGGTTATAATTTTGTTGAATTATTAATTGGACTTAATTTCAAAACAAAATCCATTTTTGAAAAAGCTAAGTGGGAGGGTCGTTTGCGTTGAAACGTTCCCAAGGTCTCCGACTTTAGCCCTGATCGTGACACGTGGATAGGTTAAGAACCACCTTAGTGGTCCTCACTTCAATGAGAGAAACCCATGAAACATGTCGCTAAGGAGTCATCGGGTTGCTTATAGAAGATAAGACTCGAAAAGGAAGTAGTGAGGCGAGACCATCCCTAGATGGATCGTTAGTTCATAACAACCTCTAGAGTCGATTAGTCGGTTAAACACTTAGACTAAAGATCATTGTAATCTCCCATAGGAGCTAGGCAATGGATCTAAGGTGACCAAAAAGATGGTGATTGGTTGCACTAGATGTAGAGACATCTTGTAAAGTGAACCAAACGAGAGGAGTCTCGATGCGATAGGAGGTTTCACGGACGCCACCCCTAGGTGGGACGTGTTGCCGCTTATGATCGCAACACCATAGATGAAACATTTTTTAAGGATTTTATTTATGTTTAAGTATTTGCATTCATGCATCATACTTCTCTTAAATATAAGCAAATTATCAACACCGCTTTATTTTATTTTTCAAAGAATTATGTCTTTATCCCCGATCGCGCAAATTCTTAGTACAAACAAACTAGTGGGTGAAAATTACGTTGACTGGAAACGTAACCTCGATATCGTGTTGACGGTAGACAAGCACAAGCATGTGCTCACTACCCCTGTCCTCTTGAGCCGAATGATGATTCGACTCAAGAAGAGCGAGACGACATACATCGCTTGGATGCGTTCTCGATGAGATTGCTAGGTGCTATATTTTAGCATCAATTAGCAATGTGTTGCAACAAAGAACATCGGAACATGCCGACGGCCGCAGATATGATCTACAAGATCTCCGAAATGTTCGGAAGCCAGGGCATCAAGCCAAGCAAGCAAAGAAGCAAAGAACTGATGAACCGCCGGATGAAATCCGCACTCCTGTTCGGGACCATATGCTATTGATCATAAGTCACCTGAATGAGATGGAGCTCATGGGGGCTGAAATAGATGGAGAGACTCAAGTGGATATGATCCTAGAGACTCTCCCGGAGATGTTTGACAACTTCAAACTCAACCGCTCGATGAATAAGTTGAGTTATTCACTCCCCGAACTCATGATGGAGCTAAATCACGGAAACTCTACCGCTTAAAGGCAAAAAAGGAGAATGGAAAGGCAAGCCTTGCTGAAGCAAAGCCTTCCACCTCTGGTGTCAATAAATGTGAGAAAGCCCGCAAAGAATAAGAAGAAGCCGGTGAAAAGGCAAGAACGCTGCAAAGGTAGACAAGAGTATCGACAAATGTCACCATTGCGGAATGTTCGCCACCGGAAACGCAACTGTCCTACATACCTCAAGGAGGTCAAAGCTAAAGGTACATTGCTTGTTACCGAAGCCTGTTTTGTGGCTGACTCTACTTTCTCTTGGATTGTAGACTCTGGAGCCACTAATCATGTTTGTTGTTCTCTGCAGGGGTTCAGGGAAAACAAAAGGCTTAGCAAGGACGAGTTCAACTTCCGCTGGGGGAATGGAGCATCAGTATCAGCAACAGCTGTTGGAAGTATTAAATTAATTTTTGAGAACAGTTTTATTGTTTTGAACAATGTTTATTATGTCCCGGTTTTTGGGAAAAACCTTATTTTACGTGGCTCGTTTGATTGAGCAAGGATATTCTTTGGATTTTAATAATGATGTTATTCAGATTCTAAAGAATGGCTTCATGATTACTTCTACAGGTCATGATAAACAATCATTTCTCGTTAAACCAAATATTCCAACGATTTGCGATAATGAATTGAATGATGATTCAATAAGAGAAAGTAAGAGATTGAGGTTAGACTCAATTGATCAAACCTACAAATGGCATCTACGTCTTGGACATATTGGCCTTGACAGATTAAAAGGTTGGTAAGAGACGGTCCCTTGCAAACCTTAAGTGTAGGCTCACTACCTACATGTGAATCTGCATAGAAGGAAAAATGACCAAGAGACCCTTTTCAAACAAAGGGTAATAGAGCCGATGAATGCCTAGAACTCGTACATAGTGATGTATGTGGGCCATTCAATATCCAAGCAAGAGGAGGATATGAATATTTCATAACCTTCATCGATGACTATTCTCGTTTTGGTCATATTTATCTAATCGTCAAAAGTCCGAAACTTTTGAAAAGTTCAAAGAATTCAAGGCCTTGGTTGAAAAGCAATTAGATAAACAGATCAAAAAAACACTACGATCCGATCGTGGTGGTGAATACTTCTTTGGGAGAGTTCAAGACTTTCTTAAGGAAGAAGGTATATTTTCTCAACCGACCGCGCCGGTACTCCTCAAAGAGAATAGCGGTCCGAGAGAAGGAATCGAACTCTATTAGACATGGTTAGATCAATGATGAGTTACTCATCTCTTCCAGATTCCTTTTTGGGGATATACCTTGAAACAAAGAAGATACATTCCGAACCAAGTTCCATCTAAGGCAAGACTGAACTCCATATGAAAGATGGAGTGGCAAGAAGTCATCTCTTGGCCACACCGAATATGGGGTTGTCCGGCACATGTGCTTAGAAAGAAGACCGTAAGTCGACTAGTCGCTCGTAATCGTGCCTATTTGTAGGATATCCCAAAGGAACAAAAGGCTATATCTTTTATAGTCCCATCGATCGAAAACATTCGGCCAAGACGTAATGCTCGTTTTTTCGGAAGAGGATTTTATAAAGAATATGAAGCCAAGAAGCAAGCTTGTACTTGAGGAATTGATCGGTGAAAATGTTCATGCAACATATCCGCAATCTATTCCCCGAACCGACAACAGATGAACCACAACAAGAACTAACACGGTGGAGCCTCGACGTAGTGGGAGGGTTGTGAGACAACCCCGATAGGTACATGTCTTATGGAGACGCATTATATGCGTCTCGATTTAGACATCGATTTAACCTCGTCTCTCCTACTTGCAGGCCATGGAAAGTTTCACAAAACCTATGGCATGAAGCCATGGACGCCGAAATACAATCGATGTATAAAATGGCGATGGACTCTAGTGGATCCTCCTGAAGGGGTAAAACCCGTAGGGTGTAAATGGATCTACAAGAAGAAGAGGGGTCCGGATGGGAATGTAGAGACATTCAAAGCAAGGTTGGTAGCCAAGGGCTACACCCAAAAAAAGAAGGCATCGACTATGAGGATACCTTCTCCGGTAGCCATGCTTAAATCCATCCGAATTCTTCTATCCATTGCCGCCGCTTTAGATTATGAAATCTGGCAGATGGATGTAAAGACAATTTTTCGAATGGCAACTGGATGAGCGCATTTACATGGCACAACCAGATGGATTCATTGAAAAGGGTCTAGAAGAAAAGGTTTTGCGAATTGCGTAAGTCCATTTATGGATCAAGCGAGCATCCAGATCATGGAATATCGATTCGATGAGACCGTTAAAACTTATGGTTTTGTTCGGTCAATGGATGAGCCTTGTGTGTATAAAGCGATACAAGAAGGCAAAGTGGTTTTCTTAGTCTTATATGTAGATGACATACTACTCATTGGGAATGATGTAGGAAGACTAAGCGAGGTTAAGCTCGGCTCGTAAGCAGTTTGACATGAAGGATCTAGGAGAAGCTGCCTATGTTTTGGGAATTCGGATCTTTCGAGATCGGAAGAACAAACAATTGGCACTGTCTCAAGCATCCTACATCGATAAGGTAATGGACCGATTCGCTATGCAAAACTCCAAAAAGGGTTATCTACCCTTCCGACATGGAGTATCCCTCTCTAAGGAGCAGTCTCCCAAGACTCCTCAAGAAGAGGAAGACATGAGCCGAGTTCCTTACGCAGTAGTGGGAAGCCTCATGTATGCGATGCTTTGCACAGACCTGATATATGCTACGCAAGAGTTAGGCGTGGTGAGTAGATTCCAGTCAAACCCTGGACCCGAGCAATCGGGTTGTGTAAAGCATATCCTCAAGTATCTTAGGAGAACGAGGAACTATATGCTTGCATATTCGTGCATCGACCAATATGACGGATATACCGATTCCGATTTCCAATCGGATAAGGATTCCAGGAAATCCACTTCAGGATCAGTGTTTGTCCTGAATGGAGGTTCGGTGGTATGGAGGAGCATCAAGCAGACTTGCATAGCCGACTCCACCATGGAGGTCGAATATGTGGCACCAGAAGTCATGAAGAGGTCAGATGGCTTAAAAGTTCCTTGTTTCACTGGAAGTTGTTCCGGAAGCCGATAGGCCCATGGTACTCAGACACGATAACAGGGGCTGTAGCAAACTCTAAGGAGCCTAGAAGCCATAAAAGGTCCAAGCACATAGAGCGGAAATACCACCTCATCCGTGAGATTGTACAAAGAGGCGATGTTGAAGTGACAAAGATATCAACACATGACAACTTGGCCGATCCGTTTACAAAGGCTTTATACGGTAAAGTCTTCGATATGCATCTGGAAGGTTTGGGCATGCGAGATTGTACACACCTACTTTAAGTCCAAGTGGGAGTTTGTTGGAAATGTGTCCATAAAGTGGGATGTAATCATTATTTATGAAATGACAAATGTAAGACATTATTATTTTTTTGATTTTATAAAATAAGATAAAGTTATGTTTTGACACATACTCAAGAGTGTTTATGATATTGCTTAGTCCATAAACCGTTACCAACGAAAAAAGAAGAGTCGGGGAACCCCGCCGGACAAACTCTTCGGATACAGTTTAAAATAGATATTCGCAGTCTTAGGATTGATTGGGCAATCGAATCCGATTATGATTTGATTAGATCGAACCATGTGATCTTTGGTCTCGGGGCATGGGAGTTGGACTCTGTGGTTGATCTAGACATGCTCGCAACATGTTGAATAGACCATGTGACCTGATTAGGTTAGAGTAAAACCGTTTACACAACTCTAAACCTAATCATCACAACTTAAGTATATTTGTATAATTATCTTAAATCCTCAAGTGAATGCGTAGCTCAACTTAGTATCTCATGATCTTTGATTCGCCAATGAGATTAGTTCACGATTATTGAACGACATCTCGGTCATTGGGATCATGACAATATTAAGTTGGAGTTATGTGATTCACAGATATGGAATTCGTAAAAATAATATCACCTCATGCTTTATTGACGGGTGTGTGAATAAATAAACCAGGCCTGGTATTCAATGATGATATTCATTGATTAAGACATCGTAACATGTGCGAGACATCTTACGAACGTTTGTCTTTCTTATTCACGGTCATATAAAGGAGTTGAGGAAATAATGATTAGAATGGTAAAAACGGTAATATTATATACACCATTCGATCACCGATATTTCTGAAGGATAATAATGCATTTACTTTGTGGACCGTGTGATATAAATTGTATCAACACCAAAAGAAAAATTAGCGCACATGAATCGAGAGATTATTCGGCATCGAACTTTTAGTGGAGTTATGCGATGTCGGAATTAAATATGTCGATAACTTATAGGGATGAGTTAGTCGAATATTGTAATTCCATAGCTTTGTTCATGTGGGTCCATTCGGTCTCAAGGCTAGCTCTAATAAATGGGAAAAACAGAAACCCGATAATTATGTTTAAATCCATTGTGTTATTTTTTCATTTATTTGATAATTGAAAAATAAAAAATGAGTTTTGAATTTTGAAATTAATGGAGATTAATTTAAAATTCAAAATGAAATTTAAACATGATTTGATTTGGCAACTAAAGGAAAGAGAAAAGTGAGATTTTATTTTGGGAAAATTCGAAATCCCTTGCCTTAAGGGGATTTCAATTTTGCTCCAAAATAGGAAGGAAATCGGGAAATCCCTAAGCCATGTAGGGATTTTCGGATTTCAACCCTAGGGTTAAGGAGAAATTCGAAAATCCCATCTAGGGTTTGAGTTTTTGAATTTTCTCCTATATAAGGATATTATTGAAAACCCTAGGGGAGAGAGTCTTTTGGAGAAAAGAAAAAGAGATCACACTTTCCTTAGGGTGGCCGGATTTTGTAGAGACAAAATAGAAGGAAAAAGTTTCCTTAGGTTTTTGAAAAGAGCCCACTCTCTCATCCTAAAAATTGTAGAGACATAGCCTTGAATCAACGAGTGGTTCTTGGTGTGATCGTGACAATAAACAACGATCTTGTTTCACGGCAATTCTCCATCTTGGAACGTGAGATAGTGAGACAAGATCCTTGCGGTCAATTAATTCAATCGTCACAAAGGTATGTGAGATTTTTCTAATCCTTTGTCCATAAACATATATCATGCATGAATCTCTCGTTGTGGTTTACGTTTAATTATGAATTAAATGGATATGATAAAATTTTTGAAATTCCGCCTACAATATTGTTGTTGTTCAAATGATTTTTCATATATAAATCACAATAAGATCCTACAGAATGGACCCACATGAACAAAGCTATGGAATTACAATATTCGACTAACTCATCTCTATAAGTTATCGACATATTTAATTCCGACATTGTACAACTCCACTAAAAGTTCGATGCCGAATAATCTCTCGATTCATGTGCGCTAATTTTTCTTTTGGTGTTGATACAATTTATCACACGGTCCACAGTGTAAATGCATTATTATCCTTCATAAATATCAGTGATCAGAATGGTATATAATATTACCGTTTTACCATTCTAACCATTATTTCCTCAACTCCTTTATATGACTGTGAATAAGAAAGACAAACATTCGTAAGATGTCTCGCACATGTCACGATGTCTTAATCAATGAATATCATCATTGAATACCAGGCCTGGTTTATTTATTCACACACCCGTCAATAAAGCATGAGGTGATATTATTTCTTATGAATTCCATATCTGTGAATCACATAACTCCAACTTAATATTGTCATGATCCCAATGACCGAGATGTCGTTCAATAACTGTGAACTAATCTCATTGGCGAATCAAAGATCATGAGATACTAAGTTGAGCTATGCATTCACTTCAGGATTAAGATAATTATACAAATATACTTAAGTTGTGATGATTAGGTTTAGAGTTGTGTAAACGGTTTTTACTCTAACCTAATCAGTCACATGGTCTATTCAACATGTTGCGAGCATGCCTAGATCAACCACAGAGTCCAACTCCCATGCCCCGAGACCAGCATCACATGGTTCGATCTAACAGTCATAATCGGATTCGATTGCCCAATCAACCCTAAGACTGCGAATATCTATTTTAAACTGTATCAGAAGAGTTTGTCCGGCAGGTTCCCCGACTCTTCTTTCGTTCGTTGGTAACAGTTTATGGACTAAGCAATATTACTAACACTCTTGAGTATGTGTCAAAACATAAATTTATCTTATTTTATAAAATCAGCAAAATAATAATGTCTTACATTTGTCATTTCATAAATAACAAATTACATCCCACTTTATGGACACATTTCCAATAGTCACATGGTCTATTCAACATGTTGCGAACATATCTAGATCAACCAAAGAGTCCATCTCCCATGCTCTGAGACCAGCATCATATGGTTCGATCTAACAGTCATAATCGGATTCGATTGCCCAATCAATCCTAAGACTGCGAATAATCTATTTTAAACTGTATCAGAAGAGTTTGTCCGGCGGGGGTTTTCCCGACTCTTCTTTCGTTGATAACGATCTATGGACTAACAATATTACTAACACTCTTGAGTATGTATCAAAACATAACTTTATTTTATTTTATAAAATCAGCAAAAACAATAATGTCGACATTTGTCATTTCACAAGTAACAAATTACAGCCCACTTTATGGACATTTCCAATATTTGTATTATCCACTACTTTGTCTAACAAAAGGAGGCAAAGTTTTGTTTATAAAGTAATAAGAAATAAACGACTTTATCCCTAAGCATGCAACATGAAGATGAATTAAATAAATAAACGAAAAATATTTTCCGATACAATAAGTTTTAAGAATTTAAACACTTTCACTTGATCATCTTAATCGTCCTAGCTTTTGGAACCTTGGAATTCCTAGCCTAAACAGAGAAAGGAAAAAAAGAAGAAAGAAAAGTATTGTAAATAATCAAACATCTACCATCTAATAATACATAAAATCGCTAAGTGCTCTTTCTCTCAAAGCACCACGTGGCAACTCCTCCATTTTCTCTCTCTCACTCTTTTTCTTTTCTTTTTTCACTTTTTCTTTTATCTGGTTGATTTTTGTTGGTTTTGTTCTTATTTTCGTCTCATTTAGGTTGAAAATTTGAGGGATTTTATGGATTTTTTCTTTCTTCATTCTTTTCCTTTGATTTGGTAGAAAATTTAGGGCTTTCATTTGTTTTTTCTTCTATGTTCCTCAGCTGCTTCGATTTCTAATTTATATATGCTTTTCTTTCCATTTTTGGTGTAGGCCTCTCAAATTTTTTTCCGTTGCTTATAATTTTGTTCCAGTGCATGTTTTCCTCTTAATTTTGTTCGGTTTTTTCTCATTTGTTTTTCTCGTCCCTCTTTTTTCCCCTTTGTTTTTTACGTGATTGGTTTCTTAATATCTAATGTAATTTCTTAATGAGTAATTTATATTGTTCTGTTGATTCAGCTCCTCTGTTGGTTGCCGAATCAAATTCGGATGCAGAAGCGTGGCAGACTGGCGGATCGTGTATAACAAAAATTTTCATAAAAATTTTGAGATACTCTATAGATTATATTAATTTATGTATGAATAAATTAATCACATTAATTTATATATCAAGAACTCAATCAGGAAAAATACCTGAAAGTCGACTCGGACGATAACTTGAGTTCTTTGATCATAAACAGTCCTTGCTTCAAGCTTTGTGTTTAGAAAACCAAAGTCTTCGATGTTGATTCCTTGATTCCACATAGACATGTGTGTGGGCACACATGAGACAAAATAGGTTTCAGAAACACTCAAATTTCTACAAAGACCAACACATGCACGATGTGGAATTTTTGGAGAAAAAAAATTTTCCTCTCTTTTTTTCCTCTTGAGAATTTCGGCCACCAAACTCTTAGGGCTGAAAATTGTTTTCAAAAATTGTATATACAATTTTCTATCATTCTCATATTTAAAGAGTAGAAGTCAAACTTCAAAAAGAATCAAATCTCAATCCCTATTTGAATTTGGAACAACAAAATCTCCTCTCCATATCCCTTAAGTGGCCGGCCACCCCTTAGGGTTTTTACCCTATCTGTGGCACCAATTACATATACGGAAGGAAGAGAAAACATCCTTTATCCTGCAGTCTAATTTTAATTCAAATTTTAATTCAAATTTATGTCAAACTTAAATTAATTTGAATTCTAAATTGAACAACTTATCAAACAAGTTCAAAAGGATAAATTTAAATTATGTTCACAATTAAAATTCAAATTTTAAAAATCACGTTATTTAAATAATAATTAATTCTCAATTAAATATTTTTGAGTATTTAATTTTAGAATTTCGTAATTCTAAAATCCCCATTTGCCCTTTTGTGTCTCATTAAAATTACAAGGACGACGGGACTAATGGACCTATAATCCGGAGCTCAATAAAATTAATAATTAATTAAACACTTTAATTAATTAATTAATTCTATTAATTCAATAGTTACTCTACTATAAACTTGGAATTGAACTCTCGAAATTATACACATTAATTACTTCTAAACTGCGAAGTGTCCATTTGATATAGTCATTACATATAGATCAATCCTCCATAAATAATTCATAATTAGAGTCGGTAGAATTGTTAACCTCTCTAATTATATCTTCATCCTTGAGTACCATTAATTCTCTAATGGATAGTGATTCATAAAATACATTCATGAACCAGAGGGCTCTTATTAATCCAAGTACCGAATTAACACTAAAGAGAATTATTTATCTACTTCTTTCTCAAGAAGGAATGGATTCCATCTCGTTTAATAAATATTCCCAGGTACCTATTTCACCATGTCTCCAAAATACAAGGAATAGGATTCGGGGTCTCGTAATCCATACCGAGTAGTAAATCAAAAGACATAAATCCATAAATAGGAGTTTGTTAAGAACTCAGGATTAAGATCCTTTTATATATGACCATCGGTAGACTAAATTAGAATTTCTATGCTTAATGGAAATTATTAGAAATTCATATTGTGTCTGTGTCCCTGTTCCACATAATCTTATTATGCGTAATACACCCATTCAATATCTCCCCATATTAACAATGTGTTTTATGAATTCATCATGAACAATGTTTTTTATTATTATCCTTAAACACTATCCTCTCGTATATAACACTTATATACTATGTTTAAGGTTACATAAATAATCACAAAATTTTCATTTGATATTTATAAAATATTCATAACTATATGCACATAAAATGATGAATAAACTCTTTTATTAATTAGATAATAAATATCTTATTACATCTCATGCTTCTAGGACAATATTCCAAACAATCTCCCACTTGTCCTAAAGTAGGTGTGTCATGTCTCTAATCCCAAAGCCATCTAAGTGCCGATCAAATACATTCAATGGCAATGTCTTGGTGAGCAGGTCAGTAAGGTTGTGCTCTGACACGATCTTCATAACTGTTAGTTGCCGAATCGAATTCGGCGGCGGAAGCGTGGTAGGAAATAACAGATCGTGTATAACAAAACTTTTCATAAAAATTTTGACATACT
>CP050225.2:22478705-22494705 GCA_012066045.3 Morus alba
CTCGGTCTGGTGAAGCCTTTGTCTAACATCTCTTGAGTTGAACACGCAACTCTTTCGATTCCGCGAGCCATCCTCAGACGGTGCTTTTGATATTGGTGCGGTGCCGTGGAGAAGCTCTATCTCAAAAGCTATTTCCGATCCGAGGAAGTCCGGTAGTTCCTCCGAAAACGTCTAGGAACTTCTTGACTATGGGAACGTCTTCCGATGATGTGTCCCTCTTGGTTCCTATCCACCACATACGCCAAATATCCAAAGGCATCCGCTAGACATCAATCGTCTCGGCTTCTAGGAACTAATAAACGTATGGGTGTCCCTGATGTGGAACCCATGTACTCAAACACCTGTTCTCCTTCCGGGTGAAAAACTACCCTTTTCTTTTACATACTATTGTAGCATTATGCTTTCCTAGAAAATCCATTCCTAGGATCACATCATAATCTACAAAGTTGATAACAACTAGGTCCGTGACTTAGTTCTCTTCCTCGCTATCTCTCATCGGTACGTGACGTAACCAAAGACAAGACAACAACACATCACCTGATGGTAGTGTTTGTCTTAAAGGCTTGCCCTATCCTCTCTTGAGGATGTAGTATTCGTTTAACAAATTCTCTTGATGCAAATGTATGTGTGGCCCCCCGAATCAAATAATGCTCGTGGACATGGGCAACAATGAGGCTAACCTGTCACTACGTTGGACGTGCACTCGACTTCCTCCTTAGTGTATGTCATTAAGTGAGCATTGGCCTGTGGAGCAGCTTCTACTGTTCAACCGAGGGGTTGAGAATACCCTCTCTCGCTTGCATGGCATGGAATTGTGGAACTAGTGGCCTTTGTGGAGCCGTTCCAGGAGATCCTGCTTTTAAACGGACATCGCCTTGCATAATGCCCTTTCTCGTCCCACACGATAGCATACATCTATGCCGCTTTTACATTCTCCGGAGTGTTTCTTTCCACAAGTCAAATTAGATAGGAACACTAGGGATTCATATCGTCCTCCCGCTTCTGTTGGGGGTTTCGCTGATTCTGATTGCGATTCCCTTTCCTCTTGTTGGGGTTTTGCTGGTTCCCCTGTCCAGGTTTCGATCCCTGGTCGCTACGGCTTCCTTGGGTTTGTGGATTAGCACCGAGGCTCTGCTTAGTGGGTGCCTGTGCCTTTTCTCTCTGTTTCTTCTTGTCTTCCCACATCTTAGCCCGTTCCTCTCTGGATTTGGCAATGTTATGCTCTGCACGTATTGCCCGATTCACTAGATCGGCTACCGTGGTTGGTGGATACTCCCCACTTTCCACAACGGTGGCTATATCTCCACGGAGCATATTAACCATCCTCCTAACCTTCTCTTCCTCTCGTTGGAACCAATCGAGGACATAGTCGCGCAATCGATCAAATCGTCGGGCATGCTTCTACAACGTCTGGTCGCCTCGCTTAAAATTGTTGAACTCTATTCTGTTGAGTCTTCGTGGCTTCCAAGTTGTAATATTTCTTACGGTTAAATTCCCACGTGAATTCATCCCATAACATCTGTCTCACATTCCTTCGGGCGCACACCCATTCCCACCAGTAGCGGGCATCCTTCTTTAACACAAAAGCGGCGACGAATCTTCTCCCCGTCGGTGAGTTCCATAAACTCAAACACCGCCTCGAATGGATGCTAACCATTCCTCAGCCTCGAGTGGATCGTTGATCTATCGAACTCGAGGTGCCATTCTCTTAAACCTCACATACAATGGTTCCCTTGGGACCATTTCTACCCCATATCACCCCTCATCGGCTCTTGGGGTTCAACCCTCTCTGCGGGTTGCTCAGGGTGGGCGGCTTGTGTTGGAACCGCATGAGGGGGTGCTCCTCCAACCTCATTTTGTGATCAACCGGTAAGCAATTCTCAATTGTCTGCTTTCCTCACCTTTGGTCGTTATTCGCCCCTCAGACCCGCTACTTCTTGAGCTAGGTCTGGTGTTTGGAGGATTGTTCTGCTTGTGTTCTCTTTTTGACATATACGAACCATGTTGCTGTGTCTATATTAATCAAAAAGAGCAACATCGTTAGTTTAAGTGCAAAAAGAATCGCTTCAAAAGTTCCTTGGCTTGCAATACTTCAAACTATCATTCATTCTCATATAAATTAGCAAAACATACATTCTATATGTTCTCCTATTATGCATGCCCCATATCATGCATATCACATCATATACAAATCATCACAAAAGTAAAGGTTTTAAGCCTTTTCATTCATATCTATTATGTATGTCCCATTCCATACATATCACATCATACATAAAACATCATTAGTCTGAGTTTCTCAATACAATTTACATAACCTTGCATCATATTTAAATAAATAAGACGCTAATTCCTAACTTAATCCTCATCATCTACGTGTTCCTCAGGATCCTCCTCCGGATCCTCCTCGGGGTCTTCCTCCGAATCCTCCTCAGGATCCGACTGAGGGTTACCACTAGCTTCCTCACCAACGGTCCCAACGTAGGTCCATCTTGTTTGAATGGCCATAGGCTCGTCCGCCTCCTATCTCGGTCTCGATCGTTGTTGAGAGGTAGTGGCTTCCGCCTCATGTCTCCTAATACGAGTATTGGAAAACGGAAGTCTCGCCTAACCACCGCTGGCCGTGTCCTCTCCTCTAGCAACTGGTGCTCACAATGCTTCCTCGGCGATAAATTGTGTGAGGGTCTGATCCGATCGCAAAACTAGCCGACGCCGGTACTCTTCCGTCGACCTCTCCATAGATCCGGACACCGCCATCCTCAATTAGATTAAAAGTTCGATTCGAGCTAGTACCTCTGTCAAAAACTCTCGCTATATAGGCCACAACGGCCCCATCCGATCTCATACCGCCCTCCCTGCTTATGATAAACTCTCGAGCTTGGGTGTAGGGTCACAGCCACGCTCACCGACTACATGTCTCTCCACTCTCTTGTGGTCTTGAAGACTCAGATGGCATGACCTGGGAAGAAACTGATGCTTCAACATGTGGCAAAAGTCTTCCCCATTGCATCTCTGCTATTCCGTCCCTCATCCAAAGCTTTAAAGATTAGGGCATTGCCCTCAATAGACTTCTTCATGCATATAATCCACTCCTCTCGAGCTATGTCACAGGTCTGCATCACATACTGGACACGGTGCAGCCAATCCCTAATTCTAGTGGGATGAAAGCCCATCAAGGAAGGCGGATTACAGTGTAGAACCTAGATGTGGCTCGACACTGTAGTCAAAACAACTCTACTTGCTCGATTAGCTCCTGGGCGCCATGGGCTCTAGAGCCCTTAACTCGATCCACCGGTGGATGGCTATATCTAGCGTGAGTGGGTACCGACCTCTCTTTTTGTCGAACCGTGACATTAGAAACATTCTTACCGTCCCCACAATGTATTCTCTTGTGGTGTGGGAGCTAACCGGATGATGGATATGATCGATCCATTAGTACCGCCTGCCTTGCAAAAACAAATAAGAAATTCTTAGTTTTAGTTCATAAACTAATTTACCTGGACTCAAGCGCAGAAGCATAGGTGCGGGACTTGTCATGGCGGGGAGTAGGAACGCCGCCTCGATACCAATCAGGCGACCCGCCCTCGTGGCGCTTGTCGCCATTCCTTATACTACTACTAATGGGCTAAGCTATAGTCTAATCCATTATTCGTTGTTAGACTATTGTCTCTTTAATTTACGCTCATGTCTTGGGTAAATTTTTTTCTTTACTACATTAACCCTCGGATCTTAACATGTTATGTTGGTACACTAATAGCACATCTTGCTATTACTTTAAAGATTCGGTATCATACTAGTTCCCGAAACTTGTCTTAACTTATTACAGTCCGTTGTTCTTTACCAAGACAATGGTTGTAATATCTTCCTCTTAGAACTAAACATACATACTATTATTCTACATTACATTTATTTGCAGCGGAATTTAATTTCTAAGCGAGCGTAGTAAGGACCACTCCCGTGCACCCATGACATTTCCGCCACCCTTGCCTCCGCATGTCCATCAAGCAAACCACTATATGACTGGTTGCGTACCTTTTGTTACCCGCACATTTAGTAAACCGATGAGCTAACGCCGGCAAGTATAAACATGCATACATCATAAACT
The DNA here is from genome assembly GCA_012066045.3 of Morus alba. NCBI lineage: Eukaryota > Viridiplantae > Streptophyta > Magnoliopsida > Rosales > Moraceae > Morus > Morus alba. The sequence goes on from CP050225.2 coordinate 22,482,808, forward strand.
AATGGAAATTACATTAAGAGTTATGATGCAAATATACTAAATGTGAAACATGCTTTAAACTACTTTCTATCTTTCTGTTTCGACTTTTATCGGGCTGGTCTAGTCGGAATCTCTACTCTGAGATTTCACTCCCATGCGAGGCCGACGACCCGTCGGTTTTACTTTATCGGTTCATTACTTGTCACATGCGGTCAAGTCGGAATCGCTACTCAGAGATTTTCCTCCCTTTATGAGGCCGGCGACCCGTCGATCGTTTAACTATGCATAAGGGTAACCATATGTCGCCCTTACAAGTCTAGAGCATTAAGCCCTCCAAACATGTATAATCACATGTAATCACATAGACTTAGGAACATAAGTAAATTCATAGTTCTAAGTCTAACTATAGCTTACTCGACTCCATAAACATATATGTCTATACTTACCGTTAATCCGCTAGGATTCCCGCTTGTTGGAAGTTCTTTCTCGTTGCTTCGGCTCTCGTGCCAAAACCTATTTCATGGAAATAGGTATCAATTCCCTATTCCAATCACAATTCCTCATACTTAGATTCTTAAATCTAATTTCAAACTCATTTATGGACTTTTTCCCCTTAAGGCCGAATTCTAGCTCAAGAGGCAATTTACACATATTTGTATATCTCGGTTTCTGAATCTTAATCTATTCGCTTCCGAGGTTTAACACTGTTATCCATTCTCTATAATCAGATTCCTAACTCATTGCTTGCTAACTAGATTTTAGGAAATTTCGGCAGAGGTTCGCCTTAATTTTCCTCGTTTCCTGAGTTTTCAATAACTCGTTTTACTTCCGATTTCGGTACCTGTAGTCCAGATTCACATTCCTGAACACAAATTGCTACATCAATTGAACAAAAATACATTTCCTCCATTTCTAGGGATTTTCGGATTTTTAGTGTAAATCCAAAAAAAATTGTTCAATCCTTTCAATACTTGCACATTAAACTCCTATCGTAGTCCCCGACAAAACCTCGGTTTTCGTTTTTTGGGTTTTACCGATTTTTCCCGAGATGAGTTACTATTCACAAAAACGAAAAAGCAAGCAGTTTCTCCTGAAAATCCAAAATCTTACCTTGAAAAGTTGAGATTCTCCGCTAGAATGCCTCGGGTTATATTTCCACCGGATCGAACGGAAGAAATTTCGCGTAAACGGGTGATTCCTTGATTTTCCTTCATTTTCTCTCTTTTCTCTCTCTTTTCTAGTCTCTCGGCGACCCTTAGGAAAAATAGAACACTTTGTGTTCTAATGTGCTTCCGTAGGACTCTTTAATTCTATTAATGGATATTATAATATTATTTCTAATAATATCTCTTATTACTTTCTAAATTAAATTAAAGAAATCACTTTAATTCCTATAATTTAATTTGACTAATTCTAATTAAGTTTTACACTTAATTTAAGTGGTTCCGTGTTCCTCACATTTTTTTGTGTCGAGACCAAACTTTCTGCTTTTCAAAAACGAGTCTCTTTCCTGCATCGATAATTTCACACCCAAGACAAAATTCTCTCTTCGCTCGATCGCCGAGCACCCCGGGTCAAATTTCTCATATTCAACCCACTTCTCTTGGGTTTCTCAATAGTCAATTTCTTTTTCTGAAATTTTCATTTTAAATGATCCAGATTTGCCCAAAACGCGTACCCTCGCGGTACTCGTTTTTTTTTTTTTTGCAGTTTCCCGCTTTAACTGACTCGGGAAAATTCTATTTCAGGAACTTTTATCATTTTCCTTACTTCTAATATTTCTACTCTTTTTCTAACTGGTCATTTGGTCATTTACCAAATATTTCAGTTTTTCATAACTAAAATATACCTGTTAAAATTTCTAACTTTTAACCGATATTTTACTATTCACAACTGATATTTACGAATTTTCTCTATAACAATATTCGTATTATAACTTTACACTTTTCGGGTGATTTTACCCCGTATATAAAGTTTCTACATAACACTTTCCTGATTACATCAATATTTCTACTACTTTCTGTTTCGAGAATAATTACGGTCAAATACCGGATCGTCCGATTTTGACTGAATATTTTCCCCTTCATTACAAGTAGAGACCACTCCGTGTACCCATGACATTTCCGCCACCCTTGCCTCTGCCTGTCCATCAAGCAAACCACTATATGATCGGCTACTTACCTTTGTTTCTACATGAGTAAACGGATGAGCTAATGCTCAACTAGTATAAACATGCATACATCATAAACTAATAAAATTACATTAAGAGTTATGATGCAAATATGCTCATATGAAACATGCTTTAAAACTGCTTTCTATCTTTTCTCTTCTTACTACGTGGGCCTGGGCCCCTGCCATCTTCTCGGTCTAGTCGAATCTCTATTCTTTGAGATTTTCCTCCCTTGGGAGGCCAACGACACATCGCCTTTTTACTTTATTAGTCATTTCTTCTTTATCTGGTCTAGTCGGATCTCTACTCTCTGAGCTTTTCCTCCCTTGCGAGGCCGGCGACCCGTTAGTCTTTTACTTTATTGGTCATTTCTTCTCGTTCGGTCTAGTCGGAATCTCTACTCGTGAGATTTTCCTCCCTCCGTGTCGACGACCCGTCAGTAATAACAATGCATAAGGGTAATCACATGTCGCCCTTCTGCAATCTAGAGCATTAAGCCCTCCAAACACGTATAATCACATGTAATCACATAGACTTAGGAACATAAGTAAACTAATAGTTCTAAGTCTAACTGCAGCTTACTCGAGTCCAGACAAACATATATGTCTACACTTACCATTAATCCGTTAGGATTCCCGCTTGCTAGAAGTTCTTTCTCGTTGTTTCAGCTCTCGTGCCAAAACCTGTTTCATGGAAATAGGTATTAACCACCTATTCCAAGCATCAAAATTTCTCATACTTGGATTCCTAAATCCAAATTTCAACTCATTTTTGAACTTAACCCCTCTAGGCCGAATTCTAGCTCAAGAGGCAAATTACACCTATTCGTGTATCTCGGTTTCTGAATCATAACCTATTCACTTCCGAGCTTTAAAACTGTTACTCATTCTCAAGAGTTGAATTCTTAATTCAATGCTTACTAACTAGGTTTTAGAAATTTCGCAGAGTTTTGCCTTGTTTTTCTAGTTTCCCGAGTTTTCAATAACTCGCTTTTACTTCTTTCGGCACCGTAGTCCAGATTCACATTCCTGAACACAAATTGCAACATAAAATGAACAACAACACATTTTCTTCATTTCTAGTGTATTTCAGATTTTTAGTGTTAATCCAAAAAAAAATTGTTCAATCCTTTCAATACTTGCACACTAAACTCCTATCGCAGTCCCCGATAAAACCTCGGTTTCATTTTTCAGTTTTACGGATTTTTTCCGAGATGAGTTACAATTCATAAAAATGAAAAAGCATGTAGTTTCTCATGAAAAATCTGAAATCTTACATTGAAAAGTTGAGATTCTCCGCTAGAATGCCTCGGGTTATGTTTCTACCGGACTGACTGCTACGCCATGTAGCTTTACTACCTTAGCCACGCATAACTCGCCTAACCTCTCTTGGAGTAAGTTATCTTGATCGAATGAAATGTGCTAATTTCGTTAGCCGATCCATGACTACCCAAATGGCATCGTATCCCTCACTAGTTCTCGAAAGTCCGATCACAAAGTCCATGGCTAAGTGTTCCCACTTCCATTCCGGGATCTCTAGTGGTCAGAAGCTTCCAGCTAGTCTCTGATACATTTTCGTGTCAACAATGTCGTTTTCTTCATTCGCCTCCACCAAAAATGTTGTTTCAAATCTTCATACATTTTGGTGGCACCTGGGTGTACGGAATATGGAGTGTTGTGCGCTCGCTAGTATCCGCTTTTGATCCCCTCCCGATCCGGTACACAAATTCTTCTTTGTTATAGGAGAATTTCGTCCTTTGAAAGGCTGAAATTGACCTTGCATTCTCTACTATCTCCTTCGATATCCATCCATAATTGATCACCTTTCTGTGCTTCTCAGATCTCGTCCTCAGAAAGTACAAAGGCCTTTAGAGAAGCTAACTTACTAGAGATTAATTGAGGTCTAGGAGATTAATCTCTTTGATAAAGTTGCTTAGGTAATAATTCGGTCCCACCGGAGTCCGTAGTGCCGGGTTTCGCTCAAAGCGCCAAGAACTCGATTGGCTTTACCTGGATGGTAAAGGATTTCACAATCGTAGTCCTTCACAAGTTCAAGCCATTGTATTTGTCTCATATTAAGCTCCTTCTACGTGAAGAAGTACTTTAGGCTCTTGATGGTCTGTATAAATTTGGCATTGAACCCCATATAGGTAATGCCGCCATAACTTGAGCCCAAAAACTATTGCGGCTAACTCAAGATCATGCGTTGGGTAATTATGCTCGTGATCCTTCAGTTGCCGAGATGCGTAAGCAATGACCTTGCCATTATGCTCGTGAGTACTGGAGCACTAATTAATTTTCTTTTGATCTCTCTGAAACTCTGTTCACATCTATCTGTCCATTCACACCTTCTATCTTTTCTAGTTAAGGCCGTGAGAAGAGCTGCAAGATGAGCAAATCCCTCCACAAACCTTCTTTAATACCCTGCCAATCCTAGGAAACTTTGAATTTCCATAACACTCGTTGGAACTGGCCACTTCTCAACCGCTTCAACCTTTGCTGGATCCACGGTGATTCCTTCTTTGGATACTACATGTCAGAGGAACTGGACTTTATCTAACCAGAACTCGCACTTAGAAAACTTCACATATAGTTGATGTTTCTTCAACATGTGTAGTATGATCCTCAAATGTTCTCATGCTCTTGTGGATCTCGTGAGTACATAAGGATGTCATCGATGAAAACAATAGCAAACTTATCTAAATACTCTCTGAACACCCGCTCATAAGGTTCATAAATGCCACTGGGGCATTTGTAAGTACAAACGGCATAACTGAGAATTCGTAGTGTCCATACTGAGTTCTGAATGTCGTTCTAGGAATGTCTTCTTCTCTAATCTTGAGCTGACGATACCCAAATCGAAGGCCTATCTTTGAAAATGTGGTAGCTCCCTTCAACTGGTCAATTAGGTCATCGATTCGTGGCAATGGGTACTTGTTCTTGATGGTGACTTTGTTGAGCTCTCTATAATCTATACACATCCGAAGCGTACCATCCTTCTCTTTGACAAAGAGTACCGAAGCTCCCCATGGCAAGAAACTTGGTCTGATCAAGCCTTTGACTAACATCTCTTGGAGTTGAAACTACAACTCTTTTAGTTCACTGAGCCATCCTGTCTGATGCTTTTGAATATTGGTGCAAAGGTCGAGAGAAGCTCTATCTCAAAAGCTATTTCCCGATCTAGAGGAAGTCCGGGTAGTTCCTCTAGAAAAATGTCTAGGAACTCCTTGACTATGGAAACGTCTTCTAGTTGATGTTTCCCCTCTTGGTTCCTGTCCACCACATACGCCAAATATCTAGTGCATCCGCTGGACATCAATCGTCGGGCTTCTAGGGAAATAATAAAACGTCTGGGTTTCCTAGATGTGGAACCCATGTACTCAAACATCTGTTCTCCTTCTGACAGAAAAACTACCTTTTTCTTTCTATAGGCTATTGTAGCATTATATTTTCCTAGAAAATCCATTCCTATGATCACATCATAATCTACTAAGCTCAGTTCAACTAGGTCTGCACTTAGTTCTCTTACGCTATCTCTTTTGATGCGTACGTGACGTAACTAGTGACTAGACAACAATACATCACCTGATGGTAGTGCAGTCTTAAAAGGCTTGCCCTATCCTCTCTTACGGATGTAGTATTAAGTTTAACAAATTCTACTAATACAAATGTATGTGTGGCCCCTGAATCAAATAATGCTCGTGCAGGGACATGGGCAACAGTAAGCTGACCTGTCACTACGTTGGACGTGCATGCCTCAGCTTCCTCCTTGGTGTATGTCATTAAGAGAGCATTTGCCTATGGAGCAGCTTCTACTCTGTTCAGCTAAGGGGTCGAGAATACTCTCTGCGCTTGCATGGCGTGAAATTGTGGAACTGGTGGCCTTTGTCGAGCTGTTCCAGGAGATCCTGATTTGAACGGACACTGCCTTGTATAATGTCCTTTGTGTCCACACGTATAACATACATCTGTGCCGACTTTACATTCTCCGGAGTGTTTGTTTCCACAGGTCAGGCAGATAGGAACACTAAGACTTGTATACTGGTCCTGGTTTTCTTGGGGGTTTCGCTGATTCTGATTGCGATTCCCTTTCCTCTTACTTGGGTTTTAATGGTTCCCCTGTCCAAGTTCCGATCTCTGGTTGCTACGACTTCCTTGGCTTTGTGGATTAGCACCGGAGCTCTACTTAGTAGGTGCCTGTGCCTTTTCTCTCTGTTTCTTCTTATCTTCCCACATCTTAGCCTGTTCCTCTCTAGATTTGGCAATGTTATGCTCTGCGCATATTGCCCAATTCCCTAGATTGGATACCGTGGTTGGTGGATACTTCCCACTTTCCACAACGGTGGCTATATCTCCTCGGAGCATATTAATCATCTTCCAAACCTTCTCTTCCTCTCTTGGAACCAACTGAGGACATAGTTGTGCCAACTGATCATGTGATGATCGGGAAAATTTTAAGTCTAGTCCGGACGGTCCGTATTTGACCGTAATTCTTCCCGGAATAAAAAGTAGTAAAATATTTATGTAATCGGGAAAGTTTTATGTAGAAACTTTATATACGGGGTAAAATCACCCGAAAAGTGTAACGTTATAATACAAATATTTTTACAGAGAAAATTCGTAAATATCAATTGTGGATAATGAAATATCAGTTAAAAGTTAGAAATTTTAACGAGTATATTTTAGTTATGAAAAACTAAAATATTTGGTAAATGACCAAATGACCAGTTAGAAAAAGAGTAGAAATATAAGAAGTAAGAAAAATTGCAAAAGTTCCTGAAACAGAATTTTCCCGAGTCAGTTAAAGCGTGAAACTGCAAAAGAAAATGAGTGCCCCAAGGGTACGCGTTTTGGGCAATTCTGGATCGTTTAAAATGAAACTTTCAGAAAAAAAAAATGGCTGTTGAGATACCCAAGAGAAATGGGTTGAATATGAGAAATTTGACCCAAGGTGCTCGGCAGTCTCTAAAAAAGCAAGATAGAACTTGTACCGGGTGAAAATTATCAAGATTTAAAAGAGACTCGTTTTGAAAAAACGAAAAGTTTGATTCGACAAGAAAAATGGGGAACATGGAACCACTTAAATTAAGTGTTAAACTTAATTAGAATTAGTAAAATTAAATTATGGGAATTAAAGTAATTTCTCTAATTTAATTTAGAAAGTAATGTAAAGATATTATTATAAATATTAATATAATATTCTATTACTCTTCAAAATGGCCTACGTGAGTCTTAGAAGCCACATTTGCTTCTTTTCCCTAAGTGTGGCCGAGAGACTAGAGAAAAGAAAGAGAAAAGAGAGAAAATGAAGGGAAAATCAAGGAATCACCCGTTTTTGCCGAAATTTCTTCCGCTTCGTCCGTATAAACATAACCCGAGTATGTTCTAGCGGAGAATCTCAACTTTTCAAGGTAAGATTTTAGATTTTTCATCAGAAATTGCATGCTTTTTCATTTTTATGAATAGTAACTCATCTCGGAAAAAATCCGTAAAACTGAAAAACGAAACCGAGGTTTTGTCAGGGACTATGATAGGAGTTTAACGTGCAAGTATTGAAATGATTGAACAAATTTTTTTGGATTAACACTAAAAAATCCGGAATACCCTAGAAATGGAGAAAAAGTGTTGTTGTTCATTTTATGTTGAAAATTGTGTTCAGGAATGTGAATCGGACTACAGTGCGAATCGGAAGTAGAACGAGTTATTGAAAACTCAGGAAACTAGAAAAACAAAGTGAAACTCTGCCAAATTTCTAAAACCTAGTTAGTAAGCACTAAATTAAGAATTCAATTCTCGAATGAGTAATTGATTTTAAAGGTCGGAAGTGAATAGATTATGATTCGTAAAGTGAGATACATGAAGAGGTGTAATTTGCCTCTTAAGCTAGAATTCACTTAAAGGGGTTAAGTTCAAAAATCGGTTGAAATTTGATTTAGGAATCCAAGTATGAGAAATTTTGATGCTTGGAATAGGTGGTTAATACCTATTTCTATGAAATAGGTTTTGGCATGAGGGCCGAAGCAACGAGAAAGAACTTCAAGCAAGCGGGAATCCTAGCGGATTAACAGTAAGTATAGACATATATGTTTGTCTAGACTCGACTAAGCTTTAGTTAGACTTAGAACTATGAATTACTTATGTTCCTAAGTCTATGTTATTACATGTAACTATACGTGTTTGGAGGGCTTAGGGCTCTAGATTGCAGAAGGGCGACATATGGTTACCCTGATGCACAATTAAAGTATGCAAGAAGTATTATGCATTTTATGTTATCATGTTGCATATAATTCCGTAAAGAAAAAGACTGATAGGTCGTCGGCCTCCGCAAGGGAGGGAAATCTCACAGAGTAGAGATTCTGACTAAACCACATAGTAAGAAATGACCACTAAAGTAAAAGACTGACGGGTCGTCACCTCCGAAGGGAGAAAAAATCTCAAAGAGCAGAGATTCCAACTAGACCAAATAAGAAGGTAAAATGAGGCCCACAAAAGTAAGAACATAAAGATAGAAAGTAGTTTAAAGCATGTTTCACACGAGCATATTTGCATCATAACTCTTAATATAATTTTTATTCGCTTTATGATGTATGCATGTTTATACTTGCGGAGCGTTAGCTCATCGCCTTACTCTGCCTCGGTAACAAAGGTAAGTAGCCAGTCATATAGTGGTTTGCTAAATGGACCGACGGAGGCAAGGGTGGCGAAAATGTCATGGGTGCACAGGAGTGGTCTCTACTACGCCGCTTAGAAAACAATTTTTTGTTTGCAGATTAATGTAATATAGAATACTAGTATGTATGTTCAGTTCTAAGAAGAAGATATTACAACCATTGCTTAGCAAATAACAACAGACTGTAATAAGTTAAGACAAGTTTTTGGGCACTAGTTTGACATCCGAATCCTTAAAGTAATAGCAAGATATGATATTAGTGTAACAACATAACATGTTAAGAACCTGAGGGTTAAAGCAAAGAAAAAAAAAAATTTACCCACATATGAACGTAAATTAAAGAGACAATAGTCTAACAACAAATAATGGATTAGACTATAACTTAGCCTATTAGTAGTAGTATAACAAATGCCGACCGCGCCGCGAGGGTGCGAGCCATCACAGTTGGTATCAGAGCGGCGTTCCTACTCTTGCCATGACAAGTCTCGCACATGTGCTTCTGCGCAGTTAAGGTAAATTAGTTTATGAACCAAAACTGAGAATTGTTATTTCTTTTGGGAAGACAGAATAGGTACTAATGGATCGATCATATCCATCATCCCAGCTAGAACCCACACCACAAGAGAATACGTTGTGGGGACGAGTAAGAACATTTCAAACCTCACGGTTTTGACAAACAGAGAGGTCGGTACCCACTCCTGCTAGATATAGCCATCCACTAGTGGTTCGGGAGTTAAGGGCTCTAGAGCCCATGGCGACTGAGGCTGCACACCGAGCAAGGAGAGTATTTTTGACTACAGGTCGGACCGCAGCTAGGTTCTACACCTATAATCCACCTTCCTTTGATGGGCTTTCACAGCCCACCAGAATTAGGGATTGGCTACATCGTGTCGAGTACGTGATGCGAGCCCGTGATATAGCTCGAGAGGAGTGGATTGTACTCGTGGCGAAGTCTGTTAGAGGGCAATGCCCTAATGTTTTGGCAAGCTTTGGATGAGGAAGAAATCGCAGAGATGCAATGGGAAGAGTTTTGCCACATGTTGAAGAATCAATTTCTTCCCCAGGTCATGCCATCGTAGTCGGCACCACAAAGCAGAGTGGAGAGACACCCCCACCCAGTGAGTGTAGCCATGACCAGGGATCTAGTTGTGATTTATAGATGAAAAATCATTTGAACAACAACAACATTGTAGGCGGAATTTCAAAAATTTTATCATAACCATTTAATTCCAAATTTAAACCACAACGATAGATACATGCATGATATATGTTTATAGACAAAGGATTAGAATAACGCACATACCATTGTGATGATTGAATTAAAATGACAGCAAGGATCTTGTCTCACTATCTCACGTTCCGAGATGGAGAATTGCCGTGAAACAAGATCATTGATCTATCGATACGATCACACCAAAAACCACTCGTTGATTCAAGGCTATGACTCTATGGTATTTGGGATGAGAGAGTGGGCTCTTTTCAAAAACCTAAGGAAACAAGTTTTCCTTCTATTTTTGTCTCTAAAATCCGGCCACCCTAGTAGAGAAAAGTGTGTGATATTTTTTTTTTTTCAAAACTCATTATTTGGGTTTTTAATAAATATCCTTATATAGGAGGAAATTCAAAAACTCAAACCCTAGATGGGATTTTCGAATTTCCCCTTCACCCTTGGATTAAAATCTGAAAATCCCCACATGGCTAGGGATTTCTGAATTTTACTTCCCCTTTTGGAGCAAAATTCGAAATCCTCTTATGGCAAGGGATTTCCGAATTTTCCCAAAAAAATATCAACTTTCTCTCTCCTTTAGTTGCCAAATAAAATCATGTTTAAATTTTATTTTGAATTTTAAATTAATCACTATTAATTTCAAAATTCAAAATTCATTCCTTTTATTTTTCAATTATAAAATAAATGAAAAATAACATAATGAATTTTTAAACATAATTATATAACAAAACATCAGTTTCTATTTTCCCATTTATCGAGCTAGCCTTGAGACCGAATGGACCCACATGAACAAAGCTATGGAATTACAATATTCGACTAACTCATCCCAATAAGTTATCGACATATTTAATTCCAACATCGCACAACTCCACTAAAAGTTCGATGCTTAGAATAATCTCTCGATTCATGTGCGCTAAATTTTTCCGATGGTGTTGATACAATTTATCACACGGTCCACAGTGTAAATGCACTATTATCCTTCATAAATATCAGTGATCAGAATGGTATAGAATATTACCGTTTTACCATTCGAATCATTATTTCCTCAACTCCTTTATATGACTGTGAATAAGAAAGACATATGTTCGTAAGATGTCTCGCACATGTCACGATCTCTTAATCAATGAATATCATCATTGAATACCACGCCTGGTTTATTTATTCACACACCCGTCAATAAAGCATAAGGTGATATTATTTCTTACGAATTCCATATCTGTGAATCACATAACTCCAACTCAATTACGTCATGATCGCAATGACCGAGATGTCGTTCAAAAACTACGAACTAATCTCATTGGTGAATCAAAGATCATGAGATATTAAGTTGAGCTATGCCTTCACTTCAGGATTAAGATAATTACACAAATATACTTAAGTTGTGATAATTAGGTTTAGAGTTCTGTAAACGGTTTTTACTCTAACCTAATCAGTCACATGGTCTATTCAACACGTTGCGAACATGTCTAGATCAACCACAGAGTCCAACTCCCATGCCCCGAGACCAAAGATCACTTGGTTCGATCTATCAATCATAATCGGATTCGATTGCCCAATCAATCCTAAGAGTGTGAATATCTATTTTAAACTGTACGTAAGCAGTTTGTTCGGTGGGGTTCCCCGACTCTTCTTTCGTTGGTAACGATCTATGGATTAAGCGATATCACTAACACTCTTTGCGTATGTGTCAAATCATAACTTTATTTCATTTTATAAAATTAGCAAAAAATAATGTCTCGACATTTGTCATTTCACAAATAACAAATTACATCCCACTTTATGGACACATTTCCAACACACATTTCCAACAAACTCGCACTTGGACTTAAAGTAGGTGTGTACAATCTCGATG
>CP050225.2:22495205-22522205 GCA_012066045.3 Morus alba
TTTTGTATCTCTTGTGCTTAATTTCTAATTTAATTACCCATTAGATTAGAGACCTTAGATGTATGAAATTAGGCTCGGGAGAGTTAATTACATACGTTGAGAATTAAGAGACACAACCTAAGGAGATATTGAGTCGGGAGGCTAGTATAACCTTAGGAGATCGAATATGGGCAAAACTTAATGAATGCATAATTGGTTAAATTAAAAGGGATATTAGTTTAATTAATTTAGCATATTATTTCACTTAGCACTCGGGAGAGGGAGTGAGATTATTTTAGTACCCATGATTTAAGATTGGAAGTAACACATCACTAAGTGATAGATTTAGATAAATATAGCATAATTAGGTGAAGTCAAATTCCCTCCTAGCTCATTTTATCACAGAGATCCCTTCAATCCAATTCATTTTGGCATCCGTTGATTGCATATTTTAATTAGTTACGTTGTTAAATTTGGTTTTAATTCCCTTATTCTATATTGTCTAGATAAAATTGATTTAGATTAATAGCAATACTTAGCTCTTTCCTAGTTAACAATCCCAGAGGACGATACTCGATCTTGGATCATTATTACTTAGCGATTCGTACACTTGCGAGCACATACGCTATTCTAAGCAAAGTTTACAATAAAAATTTATCACAGATCGTGCGGCGGCGGACGAGCCTATGGCGTTCGGCGAAGATGGACCTACGTTGGGACCGTTGGTGAGGAAGCTAGTGGTAACCCCTCAGTCGGATCCCGAGGAGGATTCGGAGGAAGACCTCAAGGAGGATCCGGAGGAGGATCCCGAGGATTAAGTTAGGACTTAACGTCTTATTTATTTAAATATGATGCAAGGTTATGTAAATAGTATTGAGAAACTTAGACTAATGATGTTTTATGTATGATGTGATATGTATGGAATGGGACATACATAATAGATATGAATGAAAGGCTTAAAACCTTTACTTTTGTGATGATTTTATATGATGTGATATGCATGATATGGGGCATGCATAATAGGAGAACATATAGAATGTATGTTTTGCTAATTTATATGAGAATGAATGATAGTTTAAAGTATTGCAAGTCAAGGAACTTTTGAAGCAGTTCTTTTTTGCACTTAAACTAACGATGTTGCTCTTTTGATTAATATAGACAAAGCAACATGGTTCGTACCGTCAAAAGAGAACACAAGCGAACAGAATCCTCCAAAGACCAAACCTAGTCAAGAAGTAGTGTGTCCGAGGGGGCAGATAGCGCCCAGCCGAGGAAAGTGCAACATGAGAATTGCTTACCCAGTTGATACAGGTCAAGAGGTTGGAGGAGCCCCCTCCGCAGCGGGTTCCAAAGACAAGCCGCTTAACCCCGAGCAACCCGCAGAGAGGGTTGAAACCCCAAGAGCCAAGAAGGGTGAGATGGGTATCGAGAAATGGTCCCAAGGGAACCATTGTATGTGAGGTTTAAGAGAATGGCACCTCCAGAGTTCGATAGATCAACAGATCCACTGAGGTCGAGGAATGGTTAGCATCCATTCAGAACTGTGTTTGAGTTTATGGAACCCACCGGGAGGAGAAGATTCAAAGGCATACCGCTTTTGTGTTAAAGAAGGATGCCCGCCATCGGTGGGAATCAATTAAAGCGCCAGAAGGAATGTAAGATGATGTTATGGGATGAATTCTATGGGAATTAACCGTAAGCTATTACAACTTAGAAGCCCTCAAGACTCAATAGAATGAGTTCAACAATTTTAAGGTGGCGACTAGACAACTTGTAGAAGCATGCCGACGATTTGACGGGGTTGGCGACTATGTCCTCGAGTTGGTTCCAACAGAGGAAAGAAGGTTAGGAGGATGGTTAATATGCTCCGTGGAGATATAGCCACTGCCAGGAAAGTGGGGAGTATCCACCAACCACGGTAGCCGATCTAGTGAATCGGGCAACACGTAGAGCATAACATTGCCAAATCTAGAGAGGAACGTGCTAAGATGTGGGAAGACAAGAAGAAACAGAGAGAAAAGGCACAGGCACCATATAAGCAGAGCTCGGTGCCAATCCATAAAGCCAAGGAAGTCGAGCGACTAGGGATTGAAACACGGACGGGGAACCAGCAAAACCTGAAGAAGAGGAAAGGGAATCGCAATCGAATCAACGAAACCCCTAATGTAGCAGGACCAATATACCAGTCCTAGTGTTCCATCTGCCCGACTTGTGGAAAGAAACACTCCGGAGAATGTAAAATGGCACGGATGTATGCTATCACGTGTGACGTAAAGGGCATTATGCAAGGCGTGTTCGTTAAAGCAGGATCTCCTGGACCGGCTCCACAAAGGCCACTAGTTCCACAATTCCATATCATGCAAGCGCGGAGGTATTCTCAACCCCTCATTTGAGCAGTAGAAGTTGCTCCACAGGCCAATGCTCCTAATGACATACACTAAGGAGGAAGCCGAGGTAGGCACGCCCAACGAGTGACAGTCACCATCGTTGCCCATGTCCCCGCACGAGCATTATTTGATTCGGGGGCCACACATACATTTGCATCAAAGAGAATTTGTTAAACAAATACTACATCCTCAAGAGAGGATAGGCAAGCCTTTAAGACAAGACTACCATCGTGTGATGTGTTGTTGTTCAGTCCTTTGGTTAAATCACGTACCAAAGAGAGATAGCGAGGAAGAGAACGGCGCGGATCTAGTTGTTCGAACTTAGTAGATTATGATGTGATCCTAGGAATGGATTTTCTAGGAAAGTATAATGCTACAATAGACCTGTAGAAAGAAAAGGGTAGTTTTTGATTGTAAGGAGAAGAGGTGTTTGAGTACATGGGTTCCACATCGGGACACCCATACATTTTATTAGTTCCCTAGAAGCCAGACGATTGATGTCTAGCGGATGCCTTTGGATATTTGGCGTATGTGGTGGATAGGAACCAAGAGGGGACACATCAACGTAAGACGTCCCCATAGTCAAGGAGTTCCTAGGCGTTTTTCGGAGGAACTACCGGACTTCCTCCAGATCGGGAAATAGCTTTTGAGATAGAGCTTCTCCCTGGCACCGCACCAATATCCAAAGCACCGTACAGGATGGCTCCAGCGGAACTGAAAGAGTTGTGGGTTCAACTCCAAGAGATGTTAGACAAAGGCTTCATCAGACCGAGTTTCTCGCCATGGGGAGCTCCAGTCCTCTTTGTCAAAAAGAAGGATGGCACGCTTCGGATGTGCATAGATTATAGAGAGCTCAACAAAGTCACCATCAAGAACAAGTACCCGTTGCCACGAATCGATGACTTGTTCGACCAGTTGAAGGGAGCTACCACGTTTTCAAAGATAGACCTTCGATCGGGGTATCATCAGCTCAAGATTAGAGAAGAAGACATTCCCGTAACGACATTGTAACTCGGTATGGACACTACGAATTCTTAGTGATGCCGTTTGGACTTACAAATGCCCTAGGAGCGTTTATGGACTTATGAACAGAGTCTTCAGAGAGTATTTAGATAAGTTTGTTATTGTTTTCATCGATGACATCCTTATATACTCACGAGATCCACAGGAGCACGCAGAACATTTGAGGATCGCACTACACACGTTGAAGAAACATCAGCTATATGTGAAGTTTTCTAAGTGCGAGTTCTGGTTAGATAAAGTCCACTTCCTCGGACATGTAGTATCCAAGGAAGGAATCACCGTGGATCCAAGCAAAAGTTGAAGCGGTTGAGAAATGGCCTGTTCCAAAGAGTGTTACGGAAATTGAAGTTTCCTAGGATTGGCGAGGGTATTATGTAAGGTTTGTGGTGGGATTTGCTCGTCTTCTTTGCTCTTCTCACCGCCTTAACGGAAAAAGATAGAAGGTATGAATGGACGAGATAGATGTGAACAGAGTTTCGGAGAGATCAAAAGAAGATTAATTAGTGCTCCAAAGACTCACGATCCCGTAAGAGGAGAAAAATTTGACATCTATAGTGATGCCTCAAAGATGGGACTAGGAGCCGTGTTGATGCAAAATGGCAAGGTCATTGCTTACGATCTCTAAAAATCGAAGGATCATGTTTTAAATTACCCAACACATGATCTTGAGTTAGCCGCAGAGTTTTTTGCGCTCAAGTTATGGCGGCATTACCTATATGGGGTTCAATGCCAAATTTATACGGACCATCGAGCCTAAAGTACTTCTTCACGAAGGAGCTTAATATGAGACAAAAGACGATGGCTTGAACTTGTTAAGGACTATGATTGTGAAATCCTTTACCATCCAGATAAAGCCAATCGAGTAGCGGGCGCTTTGAGTAGAAACCCAAAGACTACGAACTCCGGTGGAGACCGAATTGTTGCCCAAGCGGCTTCAACAAGAGATTAATCTCCAAGACCTTGAATTAATCTCTAGTAAGTTAGCTTCTCTACGAGGTTGCGGCACATGCTTTCTGAGGATGAGATACGAGAAGCTCGGAAAGGTGATCAATTATGGATGGATAGGGGAAGGAGATAGTAGATAATGCAAGGTCAAATTTCAGCCTTTCAAAGGACGGAATTCTCCTATACCAAAGAAGAATTTGTGTACCGGATCAAGAGGGGATCAAGAAGCAGATACTCGCGGAAGCGCACAGCACGCCATATTCCGTACACCCAGGTGCCACCAAAAGGTCATAGTTGACTATGTTAGTCGAATGAAGAATGACATAGTTGACTATGTTAGTCAAAGCAGATAGTGGTGGAGGCGAATGAAGAATGACATAGTTGACTATGTTAGTCATTTTGCTTGACATGCCAAAAGGTCAGCGGAACATCAAAGACCAACTGGAAGCTTCTGACCACTAGAGATCCCGAAATGGAAGTGGGAACACTTAGCCATGGACTTTGTAACAGGACTTCGAGAACCAAAGTGAGGGATACGATGCCATTTGGGTAGTCGTGGATCGGCTAACGAAATCAGGCGCATTTCATTCGATCAAGATAACTTACTCCTTAGAGGTTAATGAGTTATATGTGGCTAAGGTAGTAAAGCTACATGGAGTACCAGTTAGTATAGTGTCGGACAGAGACAGCCGATTTACCTCCAATTTTTGGAGAAGTGTTCAGGAAGCGATGGGGTCAGAATTGCGCTATAGCACAGCGTTCCATCCCCAGACGGATGGGCAGTCAGAGAGGACCATTCAGACCCTAGAAGATATGCTTCGTGCATGCGCAGTGGATTTCAAAGGCGCATGGAGTATGAAGTTGGCATTGATCGAATTCTCGTATATTAATAGTTACCAAGCTTCCATCGGCATGGCCCCGTATGAAGCACTTTACGGAAGGAAGTGTAGATCCCTAGTTCATTGGTATGACACTCGGGAAAAGCAGCTTCACAAGACGGAATTCATTCAAGAGGCCATTGAGATAGTGCAAAAGATTCGTAGAAGATTAGAGACGGCTCAGAGCCGGCAAAAGAGTTATGCAGATAAACGACGAAGACCCTTGGAATTTTCTGTAGGGGACTCTGTATTCCTAAAAGTCGCACCAATGAAGGGTGTGATGCGTTTTGGGAAGAAAGGTAAGCTGAGTCCACGTTACATAGGGCTTTTGAGATCATTGAAAGAATAGGAAAGGTAGCTTACCGACTAGCTCTACCGCCAGAGTTGGCTTCAGTGCACACTGTGTTTCATGTAGCAATGCTCCGGAAGTATATCTCGGATCCATCGCACGTGTTACAGCATGAGCCTATTCAGATTCACGAAGATTTGTCCTATGAGGAACAACCACGGTCAAATTCTAGCAGAGAAGAAAGGAAACTCGAAGTCGTAGTATCCCAATGGTTAAAGTGCGGTGGAAAAATCACAACGTTGCAGAAGCCACTTGGGAAGTAGAAGAAGAGATCGACAGAAGTACCCCAGGTTGTTCGATTTTCGGGACGAAAATTCCTTAAGGAGGGTGAATGTAATGACCGGGAAAATATTAAGTCAAAATTGGACGACCGGTATTTGACCGTAATTATTCTTTAATGTAAAGTAGTAGAAATATTGATGTAATCGGGAAAGTGTTATGTAGAAACTTTATATACGGGTAAAATCACCCAAAAAGTGTAAAGTTATAATACGAATATTTTTACAGAGAAAATTAAGTAAATATCAATTGTGAAATAATAAAATATCGGTTAAAAGTTAGAAATTTTAATGGTATATTTTAGTTATGAAAACTGAAATATTTGGTAAATGACCAAATGACCAGTTAGAAAAAGAGTACAAATATTAGAAGTAAGGAAAATGACAAAAGTTCACGAAAATGTAATTTTCCCGAGTCGGTTAAAGCGGAAATCGCGAAAAAAAAAAGTACCGCGAGGGTACGCGTTTTGGGCAATCTGGATTGTTTAAAATGAAAATTTCAGAAAAAGAAATTGACTATTGAGATACCCAAGAGAAGTGGGTTGAATATGAGAAATTTGACCCAGGGTGCTCGGCAATCCGAAAAATAAAGATAGAACCTGCACCGGGTGTGAAATTATTTCATGGGGAAAGAGACTCGTTTTGAAAAACGGAAAGTTTGGTCTCGACAAGAAAAATGTGAGGAACACGGAACCACTTAAATTAAGTGTGAAACTTAATTAGAATTAGTCAAATTAAATTATAGGAATTAAAGTGATTTCTTTAATTTAATTTAGAAAGTAATAAGAGATATTATTATAAATAATATTATAATATTCATTAATACACTTAAAGAGGTCTACGGAAGGAAATTAGAAACATTATGTTCTATTTTCCTAAGGGTGGCCGAGAGACTAGAGAAAAGAGAGAGAAAAGAGAGAAAATCAAGGGAAAATCAAGGAATCATCCATTTTCGCCGAAATTTCTTCCGCTCAAATCTGTGGAAATATAACCCGAGGCATTCTAGCGGAGAATCTCAACTTTTCAAGGTAAGATTTCGGATTTTTCATGAGAAACCGCTTGCTTTTTCGTTTTTGTGAATAGTAACTCATCTTGGGAAAAATCCAGAAATCGAAAAAACGAAACCGAGGTTTTGTCGGGGACTACGATAGGAGTTCAATGTGCAAGTATGGAAAGGATTGAACAATTTTTTTTTGGATTTACACTAAAAATCCGAAAATCCCTAGAAATGGAGGAAATGTATTTTTGTTCAATTTATGTAGCAATTTGTGTTCAGGAATGTGAATCGACTACAGTACGAAATCGAAGTAAAACGAAGTTATTGAAAACTCATTTAAACGAGGAAAATTAAGGCGAAACTCTGCCGAAATTTCCTAAAATCTAGTTAGCAAGCAATGAGTTAGGAATCTAATTCTAGAGAATGGATAACAGTTTTAAACCTCAGAAACGAATAGATTAAGATTCAGAAACCGAGATACACGAATAAGTGTAAATTGCCTCTTGAGCTAGAATTCGGCCTTAAGGGGAAAAAGTACATAAATGAGTTTGAAATTAGATTTAAGAATCTAAGTATGAGGAATTGTGATTGGAATAGGGAATTGATACCTATTTCCATGAAATGTGTTTTGCACGAGAGCCAAGCAACGAGAAAGAACTTCCAACAAGCGGGAATCCTAAGCGGATTAACTGTAAGTATAGATATATATATGTTTGTTTGTGCGGACTTGAGTAAGCTGCGATTAGACTTAGAACTATTAATTTACTTATGTTCCTAAGTCTATGTGATTACATGTGATTATACATGTTTGGAGGGCTTAATGCTCTAGATTTGGAAAGGGCGACATATGGTTACCCTTATGCATAGTTAAAGACTAATGGGTCGTCGGCCGCAAGGGAGGAAAATCTCAAAGAGTAGAGATTCCGACTTGACCAGACAAAGAAGTAATGAGCCAGTAAAGTAAAAGACTGACGGGTCGTCGGCCTCCGCAAGGGAGGGAAATCTCACAGAGTAGAGATTCCGACTAGACCAGCCAGTAAAGTAAGAACAGAAAGATAGAAAGTAGTTTAAAGCACGTTTCACACGAGCATATTTGCATCATAACTCTTAATGTAATTTCTATTAGTTTATGATGTTTGCATGTTTATACTTGGTGAGTGTTAGCTCATCAGTTTACTCGTGTGCAGGTAACAAAGGTAAGCAGCCAGTCATATAGTGGTTTGCTTGTTGGACATGCGGAGGCAAGGGTGGCGGAAATGTCATGGGTGCACGGGAGTGGTCTTTACTATGCTCGCTTAGAAATTAAATTCCACTGCAAATTAATGTAATATAGAATAATAGTATGTATGTTTAGTTCTAAGAAGAAGATATTACAACCATTGTCTTAGTAAAGAACAACGGACTATAATAAGTTAAGACAAGTTTTGGGAACTAGTATGATACCGAATCTTTAAAGTAATAGCAAGATGTGCTATTAGTGTATCAACATAACATGTTAAGATCCGAGGGTTAATGTAAGAAAAAAAAAATTTACCCGCACGTGAACGTAAATTAAAGAGACAATAGTCTAACAACGAATAATGGATTAGACTATAGCTTAGCCCATTAGTAGTAGTATAAGGAACGGCGACCGCGCCGCGAGGGCGCGGGTCGCCACAGCGGAGGTCAACGACCCGTCAGTCTTTTTACTCTATCTGGTCATTTTTCATCGTCGGTCTAGTCGAAATCTCTACTCGTGAGATTTTCCTCCCCTGCGGAGGCCGACAACCCGTCAAGATAATCGTGCATAAGGGTAACCATATGTCGCCCTTTTTCAATCTAGGGCACGAAGCCCTCCAAACACGATAATCACATGTAATCACATAGACTTAGGAACATAAGTAAATTCATAGTTCTAAGTCTAACTATAGCTTTCTCGAGTCCGGACAAACATATATGTCTATGTTGGGAATAGTGTCCACGAAAGCATGAGATGTAAAAGGATATTTATTATTTATTTAATAAAATAGTTTATTCATCATTTTATGTGCATATATTTATGAATATTTTATGAATATCAAATAAAATTCCTTGATTATTTATGTAACCTTAAACATGGTATATAAGTGTTATATACAAGAGGATAATGTTTAAGGATAATAATCAAAAGTAACTGTTCATAATGAATTTAATTAAAGTTCGGAATCTTTAATTAAAACATTATTAATACATGTCATTCCCATTTAGAATGGAACGGTGTTATCCGCTTGACTATTAATATGGCGAGATATTGAATGAGTGTATTTTGCATAATGAGATTATGTGGAACATGGGACTTGAGACACAATATGAATTTCTAATAATTTCAAGTTAAGCATAGAAATTCTAATTGAGTCTACCGATGGTCATATATAGAATGATCTTAATCCCGAGTTCTTAACAAACTCCTATTTAGGGATTTATGTCTTTTGATTTACTCGGTACGGATTCCGAGACCCTGAATCCTATTCCTTGTATTTTGGAGACATAATGAAATAGGTAGCTGGGAATGTTATTATACGAGATGGAATCCATTCCTTCTTGAGAAAGAAGCAGATAAATAATTCTCTTGAGTGTTGATTCGGTACTTGGATTAGTTAGAGCGCTCTGGTTCATGAATTTGTTTTATGAACCACTATCCATTAGAGAATCAATGGTACTCAAGGATAAAGATGTAATTAGAGAGGTTAACGGATTCTACCTGACTCTAATTATGAATTATTTATGGAGGATCGATCTATATGCAATGACTATATCAAATGGACACTTCACAGTTTAGAAGTAATTAATGTCTATAATTCCGAGAGTGCAATTCCAAGTTTATAGTGGAGTAACTATTGAATTAATAGAATTAATTAATTAATTAAAGAGTTTAATTAATTATTAATTTTATTGGAGCTCAGAATTATAGGTCCATTAGTCCCCGTGTCGTCCTTGTAATTCTACCGGACAAAGGGCAAATGGGAATGTTAGAATTACGGAATTCTAAAAAATTAAATAATCAAGAATAATTAATTCTGAATTAATTATTATTTAAATAATGAGATTATTTAAATTTGAATTTGAACATATCTAGATTTATCGATTTAAACTTATTTGATAAGTTGTTTAATTTAGAATTCAAATTAATTTAAGTTTGACTTAAATTCAATTTGAATCAATTAAAATTGACTCTTTGGATAAAGGATAAAATATCTTCTCCTTCCCTATCTTATCTAGGCACCACACACAGGGATAAAACCCCAGTGTGTGGCCGCCACCCAAGGGATAAGGGAAGGATTTTTTGTTCCAAATTCAAAATTGGAGATAAGGATTTGATCCTATTTTGAAGTTTGACTTCTTCTCTTTAAATATGAGATAAATGAAAAATTGTGAGACAATTTTTGAAACACTTTCAGCCCTAGAGAAAGAGTGTGGCCGGAATTCTCATATAGCAAAAAAGAGAGTGAAAATTTTTCTCTCCAAAAATTCCACATCGTGCATGCGTTGGTGTTTGTGGAAATTCGAGTGTTTTAGAAACCGTTTTGCCTCACGTGTGCCCACACACACGTCTACATGGAATCAAGGAATTGACGTGGAAGACTTTGGTGTTCTAAACACAAAAGCTTGGAGCTAGGACTATTCGTGGTCAAAGAAAATCAAGATATCATCAGAGTCGGCTACAAGGTATTTTTGGTTGATCCTTGAATCTTATAAATTAATGAGATTAATTTATTGGTGCATAAATTAATATAATCTATAGAGTATCTCAAAAGTTTTATGAAAATTTTTGTTATATACGATCCGCTATTCCGCTGCGTTTCCGCCGCCGAATTCGATTCGGCAACCAACAGTCTATACTTACCGTTAATCCGCTAGGATTCCTGCTTGCTGGAAGTTCTTTCTCGTTGCTATGGCTCTCGTGCCAAAACCTGTTTCATGGAAATTGGTATTAACCACCTATTCTAAGCATCAAAATTTCTCATACTTGGATTCCTAAATCCAATTTCAACTCCTTTTCGAACTTAACCCCTCTAGGCCGAATTCTAGCTCAAGAGGCAAATTACACCTATTCCTGTATCTTAGTTTCTGAATCTTAATCTATTCAATTCCAAGCTTTAAAACTGTTACTCATTCTCAAGAATCGAATTCTTAATTCGATGCTTACGATCTAGGTTTTTAGAAATTTTGGCAGAGTTTCGCCTTGTTTTTTCTAGTTTCCCGAGTTTTCAATAACTCATTTTACTTCCGATTTCGGTACCTGTAGTCCAGATTCACATTCCTGAACACAAATTGCAATATAAAATGAACAACAACACATTTTCTCCATTTCTAGTGTATTTCAGATTTTTAGTGGTAATCCAAAAAAATTTGTTCAATCCTTTCAATACTTGCACATTAAACTCCTATCGTAGTCCCCGACAAAACCTCGGTTTCATTTTTCAGTTTTACGAATTTTTTCCGAGATGAGTTACTATTCATAAAAACGAAAAAGCAAGCAGTTTCTCATGAAAAATCTGAAATCTTACCTTGAAAAGTTGGGATTCTCCACAAGAATGCCTCGGGTTATGTTTCTACCGGATTGAACGGAAGAAATTTTGACGAAAACGGGTGATTCCTTGATTTTCCCTTGATTTTCTCTCTTTTCTCTTTCTTTTCTCTATCTCTCGGCCACACTTAGAAAAAGAAGCAATTTTGGCTTCTAATGTCATCCATAGGCCATTTTAAGTGTAATATGTGTATTATATTAATATTTCTAAAAATATCTCACATTAATAAATATACTAAAGGAAACCCTTGCGGCACTGTTCACGCACACTCAAAATAATGTTCTTGCAATAGTGTTCTGACCATTTTGCCCTTTTTCTCTCTTCTTTTTTTGTTTCTGGGTTGTGGGCTTTTTGGTCTCTCTAGTTTTGTTGAGTGATATGACGATTATGTCCTTGCCGTTTTGGTTTTTTTGTTTACTTCTACCTGTTGGAAATGTGTCCATAAAGTGGGATGTAATTTGTTATTTATGAAATGACAAATGTAAGACATTATTATTTTTCTTTGATTTTATAAAATAAGATAAAGTTATGTTTTGACACATACTCAAGAGTGTTAGTAATATTATTGCTTAGTCCATAAACTGTTACCAACAAAAGAAGAGTCGGGGGAACCCCCGGACAAACTCTTTCGATACAGTTTAAAATAGATATTCGCAGTCTTAGGATTGATTGGACAATCGAATCCGATTATGAATGTTAGATCGAACCATGTGATGCTGGTCTCAGGGCATGGGAGTTGGACTCTGTGGTTGATCTAGACATGCTCGCAACATGTTGAATAGACCATGTGACTGATTAGGTTAGAGTAAAAACCGTTTACACAACTCTAAACCTAATCATCACAACTTAAGTATATTTGTATAATTATCTTAATCCTGAAGTGAATGCATAGCTCAACTTAGTATCTCATGATCTTTGATTCACCAATGAGATTAGTTCACGATTATTGAACGACATCTCGGTCATTGGGATCATGACAATATTAAGTTGGAGTTATGTGATTCATGATATGGAATTCAGAAGAAATAATATCACCTCATGCTTTATTGACGGGTGTGTGAATAAATAAACCATGCCGGTATTCAATGATGATATTCATTGATTAAGACATCGTGACATGTACGAGACATCTTACGAACGTTTGTCTTTCCTTATTCACAGTCATATAAAGGAGTTGAGGAAATAATGGTTAGAATGGTAAAACGGTAATATTATATACCATTCTGATCACTGATATTTACGAAGGATAATAATGCATTTACACTATGGACCGTGTGATAAATTGTATCAACACCAAAAGAAAATTAGCGCACATGAATCGAGAGATTATTCGGCATTGAACTTTTAGTGGAGTTGTACGATGTCGGAATTAAATATGTCGATAACTTATAGAGATAAGTTAGTCGAATATTATAATTCCACAGCTTTGTTCATGTGGGTCCATTCGGTCTCAAGGCTAGCTCTAATAAATGGGAACAACAGAAATCGAAAATTATGTTTAAATTCATTGTGTTATTTTTCATTTATTCGATAATTGAAAAATAAAAGGAATGAGTTTTGAATTTTGAAATTAATAGAGATTAATTTAAAATTCAAAATGAAATTTAAACATGATTTTATATGGCAACTAAAGGAAAGAGAAAGTGATATATTATTTTGGGAAAATTCGGAAATCCCTTGCCATAAGGGGATTTCGAATTTTGCTCCAAAAAGGGGAAGGAAATTCGGAAATCCCTAAGCCATGTAGGGATTTTCAGATTTCAATCCAAGGGTTAAGGAGAAATTTGAAAATCCCATCTAGGGTTTGAGTTTTTGAATTTCCTCCTATATAAGGATATTATTGAAAACCCTAGGAAAGAGTTCTTTTGAGAAAAGAAAAAGAGATCACACTTTTCCTTAGGGTGGCCGGATTTTGTAGAGACAAAATAGAAGGAAACAGTTTCCTTAGTTTTTAAAAAGAGCCCACTCTCTCATCCTAAAAATCGTAGAGTCATAGCTTTGAATCAACGAGTGGTTTTTGGTGTGATCGTGGCAATAAACAACGATCTTGTTTCACGGCAATTCTCCATCTTGGAACGTGAGATAGTGAGACAAGATCCTTGTGGTCATTTAATTCAATCGTCACAAAGGTATGTGAGATATTTTAATCCTTTGTCTATAAACATATATCATGCATGCATCTCTCGTTGTGGTTTACGTTTAATTTTGAATTAAATGGATATGATAAAATTTTTTATATTCCGCCTACAATATTGTTGTTGTTCAAATGATTTTTCATATATAAATCACATTAAGATCCTACAATTGGTATCAGAGACTAGGGCTTTTAATCATGCATGATTTATGTTTATGCGATTGAATGTATGATATGTGTTGATATTGGCATCTTGCATGAATATATGATGAATTCAAAATTGTTTTGGTTGTATATGTGATTGGATCCTGATCGATTGGCTCTAGGTTTTTAATTACACCATGTTGGTGGTTTATGTTTTTCTCCAGAAAATAATGTAAGCCATTAAAGGGCATAGGAAATTTTGTAATTTAAATTTTTGGAAAATATTTTTTTTGTGCTGCCGCCGCCGCCGCCGTCGCCGCCGTCGCCGTCGCCGTCGCACGCTGCCGCATGACTCCCAGCCTCCGCCACAAGCCTAGCCGCCAGACCCTTCCCTGGGTTTTGGTCAGATGTTGCACTAGGGTTTCAGAAACCTAGTATGCGCTTAGGGTTTCGAAACCTTAAGGGCTCAGCAGGCCCCGCCGCCGGGTTTTGCCTGCAAGGGCCGCGGCCCATGCAGAGTAAGGAAGGCCTGCCTGGCCTGGCAGCCCATGCTGCGCCAGGCAGGGCCTGGCCCAGCCGAGGAGAAGGTAGGCCCAGGATTGTCCTGGGCCCAGCCCAAATAAAAAAAAATATTTTTTTTTATTTTCACCTTTCAGGGATCGAGAGAAGAGAAAATTGAGAAGATGCCAAGAAGACAAGATGAAGAAAATTATTGTAATTATTTTCATTTGTTTTTATGGGTTGTAATTAGAAATGAGCCATAGAGAGGTTAAATTGTAAATGTATGATTTATTATTTAATCTCACATCATTATAACATGCCATATAGGATATAGAGATGCCAATATCAAATTGCCATGCAAGCATGTTCATGCATCATTGTAGTTTAATATTATAAATTGTTATAATAATAAATGCAATGGGTAAATTTTATAAAGAGTTATAAAATGCAACAAATTTATAAGGGTTATAATTTTGTTGAATTATTAATTGGACTTAATTTTAAAACAAAATCCATTTTTCAAAAAGCTAAGTGGGAGGGTTGTTTGCGTTGAAACGTTCCCAAGGTCTCCGACTTTAGCCTGATCGTGACATGTGGATAGGTTAAGAACCACCCTAGTGGTCCTCACTTCAATGGGAGAAACCCATGAAACATGTCGCTAAGGAGTCATCAGGTTGCTTAAAGAAGATAAGACTCGAAAAGGAAGTAGTGAGGCGAGACCATCCCTAGATGGATCGTTAGTTCATAACAACCTCTAGAGTCGATTAGTCGGTTAAAAACTTAGACTAAAGATCATTGTAATCTCCCATAGGAGCTAGGCAATGGATCTGAGGTGACCAAAAGAGATGGTGATTGGTTGCACTGGATGTAGAGACATCTTGTAAAGTGGACCAAACGAGAGGAGTCTCGATGTGATAGGAGGCTTCACGGACGCCACCCCTAGGTGGGACGTGTTGCCGTTTATGATCACAACACCATAGATGAAACATTTTTTAAGGATTTTATTTATGTTTAAGTATTTGCATTCATGCATCATACTTCTCTTAAATATAAGCAAATTACCAACACCACTTTATTTTATTTTTCAGCAATTATGTCTTTATCCCCGATCGCGCAAATTCTTAGTACAAACAAATTAGTGGGTGAAAATTACATTGACTGGAAACGTAACCTCGATATCATATTGATGGTAGACAAGCACTAGCATGTGCTCATCACCCCCTGTCCTCTTGAGCCGAATGATGATTCGACTCAAGAAAAGCGAGACGCATACACTGCTTGGATGCGTTCCGATGAGATTGCTAGGTGCTATATCTTAGCATCAATTAGCAATGTGTTGCAACAGCAACATCGGAACATGCTAACGGCTGCAGATATGATCTACAGCATTTTTGAAATGTTCGGAAGCCACGGCCGTCAAGCCAAGCAAGCTGCAGTGCGTAACTTCATGAACTGCCGGATGAAATTCGGCACTCCTGTTCGGGACCATATGCTATTGATCATAAGTCACCTAAATGAGATGGAGCTCATGGGAGCTGAAATAGATGGAGAGACTCAGGTGGATATGATCCTAGAGACTTTCCCGGAGATGTTTGACAACTTCAAACTCAACTACTCGATGAATAAGTTGAGTTATTCACTCCCAGAACTCATGAAGGAGCTTCAAACTGCGGAAACTCTACTGCTTAAAGGCAAAAAGAGGAATGGAGAGGCAAACCTTGCTGAAGCAAAGCCTTCCACCTCTGTGTCAAGAAACAGAAGAAAACCTGCAGTAACAAGAAGAAGCCGGCTGCGAAAGGCAAGAACACTGCAAAGGTGGACAAAAGTACTGAAAAATGTCACCATTGCGGAGTTGCTGGCCACTGGAAACGCAACTGTCCTACATACCTCAAGGAGGTTAAAGCTAAAGGTACATTACTTGTTACCGAAGCCTGTTTTGTGGCTGACTCTACTTTTTCTTCGATTGTAGACTCTGGAGCCACTAATCATGTTTGTTGTTCTCTGCAGGGGTTCAGGGAAAACAAAAGGCTTAGCAAGGACGTGTTCAACTTCCGCTGGGGGAATGGAGCATCAGTATCAGCAACAGCCGCTGGAAGCATTAAATTAATTTTTGAGAACAGTTTTATTGTTTTGAACAATGTTTATTATGTCCCGGTTTTTGGGAAAAACCTTATTTCTGTGGCTCGTTTGATTGAGCAAGGATATTCTTTGGATTTTAATAATGATGTTATTCAAATTCTAAAGAATGGCTTCATGATTACTTCTACAGTCATGATAAACAATCTGTTCTACGTTAAACCAAATATTCCAACGATTTGCGATACTGAATTGAATGATGATTCAATGAGAGAAAGTAAGAGATTGAGGTTAGACTCAATTGATCAAACCTACAAATGGCATCTACGTCTTGGACATATTAGCCTTGACAGGATTAAAAGGTTGGTAAGAGACGGTCCCTTACAAGCCTTAAGTGTAGGCTCACTACCTACATGTGAATCCTGCATAGAAGGAAAAATGACCAAGAGACCCTTTTCAGCAAAGGGTAATAGAGCTAATGAATGCCTAGAACTCGTACATAGTGATGTATGTGGGCCATTCAATATCCAAGCAAGAGGAGGATATGAATATTTCATAACCTTCACTGATGACTATTCTCGTTTTGGTCATATTTATCTAATGGCGTCAAAAGTCTGAAACCTTTGAAAAGTTCAAAGAGTTCAAGGCCTTGGTTGAAAAGCAATTAGATAAACAGATCAAAACACTACGATCTGATCGTGGTGGTGAATACTTGCTGGGAGAGTTTGAAGACTTTCTTAAGGAAGAAGGTATATTTTCTTAACTGACCGCGCCAGGTACTCCTCAGCAGAATGGCGTGTCTAAGAGAAGGAATCGAACTCTGTTAGATATGGTTAGATCAATGATGAGTTACTCATCTCTTCCAGATTCCTTTTGGGGATATGCCTTGGAAACAGCGGCATACATTCTGAACCAAGTTCCATCTAAGGTAGTGCCTGGAACTCCATATGAAAGATGGAGTGGCAAGAAGTCATCTCTTGGCCACACCAGAATATGGGGTTGTCCGGCACATGTGCTTAGAAAGAAGACTAGTAAGCTGACAAGTCATTCAGAACTATGCCTGTTTGTAGGATATCCCAAAGGAACAAAAGGCTATATCTTTTATAGTCCTACTGATCAGAAAACATTCATCAGCACGAATGCTCGTTTTCTGGAAGAGGATTTTATAAAGAATATGAAGCCGAGAAGTAGACTTGTACTTGAGGAATTGACTGGTGAAAATGTTCAGGCAACATGTCCGTGGTCTATTCCTGAACCGACAACAGATGAACCACAACAAGAACTAACACCAGTGGAGCCTCGACGTAATGGGAGGGTTGTGAGACAACCTGATAGGTACATGTCTTATGGAGATGCATTATTTGCAGTCTCAGATTTAGACATCGATGAACCTATTTCCTACCGCAGCCATGGAAAGTTCTAAAAGCAAACCTATGGCATGAAGCCATGGACGCCGAAATACAATCGATGTATAAAAATGGCGTATGGACTCTAGTAGATCCTCCTGAAGGGGTAAAACCCATAGGGTGTAAATGGATCTACAAGAAGAAGAGGGGTCCGGATGGGAATGTAGAGACATTCAAAGCGAGGCTAGTAGCCAAGGGCTACACCCAGAAAGAAGGCATCGACTATGAGGATATCTTCTCTCCGGTAGCCATGCTTAAATCCATCCGCATTCTTCTATCCATTGCTGTTGCTTTAGATTATGAAATCTGGCAGATGGATGTGAAGACAGCTTTTCTGAATGGCAATCTGGATGAGCGCATTTATATGGCACAACCAGATGGATTCATTGAAAAGGGTCAAGAAGAAAAGGTTTGCGAATTGCAAAAGTCCATTTATGGACCAAGCGGCATCCAGATCATGGAATATTAGATTCGATGAGACCGTTAAAACTTACGAGTTTTTGTTCGGTCAATGGATGAGCCTTGTGTGTATAAGGCGATACAAGAAGGCAAAGTGGTTTTCTTAGTCTTATATGTAGATGACATACTACTCATTGGGAATGATGTAGGAAGGCCGATCGAGGTTAAGCTCCGGTGGCAAAGCGATTTGACATGAAGGATCATTGGTTGCCGAATCGAATTCAAGCGGCGGAAACGCAACCGGAAAGGCAGATCGTGTATAACAAAAATTTTCATAAAAATTTTGAGATACTCTATAGATTATATTAATTTATGCACCAATAAATTAATCTCATTAATTTATAAGATTCAAGGATCAACCGAAAAAAAATACCTTGTAGCCGACTCGGATGATAACTTGATTTTCTTTGACCACGAACAGTCCTAGCTCCAAGCCTTTTGTGTTTAGAATACCAAAGTCTTCCACGTCAATTCCTTGATTCCACGTAGACGTGTGTGTGGGCACACGTGAGACAAAACGGTTTCTTAAACACTCGAATTTCCACAAACACCAACGCATGCACGATGTGAATTTTTTGGAGAAAAATATTTTTCACTCTTTTTCCCTATATGACAAATTTCGGCCACACCTTCTTTTAGGGCTGAAAATATGTCAAAAATTGTTGTTACAATTTTCTATCTATCTCATATTTAAAGAGTAGAAGTCAAATTTCAAAATAGGATCATATCCTTATCTCCAATTTTGAATTTGGAAAAAAAATCCTTCCCTTATCTCTTTGATGGCCGGCCAGCCTAGGGTTTTATCCCTTTGTGTGTGGCACCTAAATAAGATAAGGAAGGAAGATATTTTATCCATTATCCAAGTAGTTCAATTTTAATTGATTCAAATTTGAATTTAAGTCAAACTTAAATTAATTTGAATTCTAAATTAAACAACTTATCAAATAAGTTTAAATGGATAAATCTAGATATGTTCAAATTCAAATTTAAATAATCTCATTATTTAAATAATAATTAATTCTCAATTAATTATTCTTGAATATTTAATTTTAGAATTCCGTAATTCTAAAATTTCCATTTTGCCCTTTTGTGTCGGTAGAATTACAAGGACGACGCGGGGACTAATGGACCTATAATTACGAGCTCCAATAAAAATTAATAATTAATTAAACACTTTAATTAATTAATTAATTCTATTAATTCAATAGTTACTCCACTATAAACTTGGAATTGCACTCTCGGAATTATAGACATTAATTACTTCTAAACTGTGAAGTGTCCATTTGATATAGTCATTGCATATAGATCGATCCTCCATAAATAATTCATAATTAGAGTCGGGTAGAATCGGTTAACCTCTCTAATTACATCTTTATCCTTGAGTATCATTGATTCTCTAATAGATAGTGATTCATAAAACACATTCATGAACCAGAGCGCTCTTACTAATCCAAGTACCGAATCAACACTCAAGAGAATTATTTATCTGCTTCTTTCTCAAGAAGGAATGGATTCCATCTCGTATAATAACATTCCCAGCTACATATTTTATTATGTCTCCAAAATACAAGGAATAGGATTCAGGGTTTCGGAATCCGTACCGAGTAAATCAAAAGACATAAATCCATAAATAGGAGTTTGTTAAGAACTCAGGATTAAGATCATTCTATATATGACCATCAGTAGACTCAATTAGAATTTCTATGCTTAACAGAAATTATTAGAAATTCATATTGTGTCTACGTCCATGTTCCACATAATCTCATTATGCGAAATACACTCATTCAATATCTCGCCATATTAACAGTGCGGATAACACCGTTCCATTCTAAATGGGAATGACATGTATTAATAATGTTTTAATTAAAGATTCCAAACTTTAATTAAATTCATTATGAATAGTTACTTTTGATTATTATCCTTAAACATTATCCTCTTGTATATAACACTTGTATACAATGTTTAAGGTTACATAAATAATCAAGGAATTTTATTTGATATTCATAAAATATTCATAAATATATGCACATAAAATGATGAATAAACTATTTTATTAAATAAATAATAAATATCCTTTTACATCTCATGCTTTCAGGACACTATTCCCAACAGGATCTGGGAGAAGCTGCCTATGTTCTGGGAATTCAGATCTTTTGAGATCGGAAGAACAAACAATTGGCACTGTCTCAAGCATCCTACATCGATAAGATAATGGACCGATTCGCCATGCAAAACTCCAAAAAGGGTTATCTGCCCTTCAGGCATGGAGTATCCCTCTCTAAGGAGCAGTCTCCCAAGACACCTCAAGAAGAGGAAGACATGAGCCGAGTTCCTTACGCTTCAGCCGTAGGAAGCCTCATGTATGCGATGCTTTGCACCAGACCTGATATATGCTACGCAATAGGCGTGGTAAGTAGATTTCAGTCAAACCCTGGACCCGAGCACTGGGTTGTTGTGAAGCATATCCTTAAGTATCTTAGGAGAACGTGGAACTATATGCTTGTATATTTAGGTACTGACCTAACTATGACGGGATATACCGACTCCGATTTCCAATCGGATAAGGATTCCAGGAAATCCACTTCAGGATCAGTGTTTGTCCTGAATGGAGGTTCGGTGGTATGGAGGAGTATCAAGTAGACTTGCATAGCTAACTCCACCATGGAGGCCGAATATGTGGCAGCTTGTGAAGCTGCGAAAGAGGCTGTATGGCTTAAGAAGTTCCTTGTTTCACTGGAAGTTGTTCCGGAAGCTGATAGGCCCATGGTACTGTATTGCGATAACAGTGGGGCTGTAGCAAACTCTAAGGAACCTAGAAGTCACAAAAGGTCCAAGCACATAGAGCGAAAATACCACCTCATCCGTGAGATTGTACAAAGAGGCGATGTTGAAGTAACAAAGATATCTACACATGACAACTTGGTCGATCCATTCACAAAGGCTTTATTTGGTAAAGTCTTCGATAGGCATCTAGAAGGTTTGGGCATTCGAGATTGTACACACCTACTTTAAGTCCAAGTGGGAGTTGGTTGGAAATGTGTCCATAAAGTGGGATGTAATTTGTTATTTATGAAATGACAAATGTAAGACATTATTATTTTGCTGATTTTATAAAACAAGATAAAGTTATGTTTTGACACATACTCAAGAGTGTTAGTAATATTGCTTAGTCCATAAACGTGACTAACGAAAGAAGAGTCGGGGAACCCCGCCGGACAAACTCTTCCGATACAGTTTAAAATAGATATTATGCAGTCTTAGGATTGATTGGACAATCGAATCCGATTATGACTGATAGATCGAACCATGTGATCTTTGGTCTCGAGGCATGGGAGTTGGACTCTGTGGTTGATCTAGACATGCTCGCAACATGTTGAATAGACCATGTGACTGATTAGGTTAGAGTAAAAACCGTTTACACAACTCTAAACCTAATCATCACAACTTAAGTATATTTGTATAATTATCTTAATCCTGAAGTGAATGCATAGCTCAACTTAGTATCTCATTATCTTTGATTCACCAATGAGATTAGTTCACAGTTATTGAACGACATCTCGGTCATTGGGATCATGACAATATTAAGTTGGAGTTATGTGATTCACAGATATGGAATTCGTAAGAAATAATATCACCTCATGCTTTATTGACGGGTGTGTGAATAAATAAAACATGCCTGGTATTCAATGATGATATTCATTGATTAAGACATCGTGACATGTACGAGACATCTTACGAACGTTTGTCTTTCTTATTCACAGTCATATAGAGGAGCTGCAAGACGAGCAAATCCCACCACAAACCTTACGTAATACCCTACCTACCAATCCTAGGAAACTTCAAATTTCTGTAACACTTTTGAACTGGCCATTTCTCAACCGCTTCAACTTTTCTTTGGATCCACGGTGATTCCTTCCTTGGATACTACATGTCCGAGGAAGTGGACTTTATCTAACCGAACTCGTGACTTAGAAAACTTCGCATATAGCTGATGTTTCTTCAACGTGTGTAGTGCGATCCTCAAATGTTCTGCGTGCTCCTGTGGATCTCGTGAGTATATAAGGATGTCATCGATGAAAACAATAACAAACTTATCTAAATTCTCTGAATACTCTATTCATAAGGTCCATAAACGTCGCTGGGGCATTTGTAAGTCCAAATGGCATCACTGAGAATTCGTAGTGTCCGTACCGAGTTTTGAATGTCGTTCTGTAAATGTCTTCTTCTCTAATCTTGAGCTGATGATACTCCGATAGAAGGTCTATCTTCGAAAACGTGGGAGCTACTTTCAACTGGTCAAACAAGTCATCGATTCGTGGCAACGGGTACTTGTTCTTGATGGTGACTTTGTTGAGCTCTCTATAATATATGCACATCAAAGCGTGCCATCCTTCTTTTGACAAAGAGGACTAGAGCTCCCCATGGCGAGAAACTCGATCTGATGAAGCCTTTGTCTAACATCTCTTGGAGTTGAACCCGCAACTCTTTTAGTTTCGCTGGAGCCATCCTGTACGGTGCTTTGAATTTGGTGCAGTGCCCGGGATAAGCTCTATCTCAAAAGCTATTTCCCGATCTGGAGGAAGTCCGGGTAGTTCCTCTGGAAAAACATCTAGGAACTCCTTGACTATGGGAACGTCTTCTGGTTGATGTTTCCCCTCTTTGTTCCTATCCAGCACATACGCCAAATATCCAGTGCATCCGCTAGACATCAATCGTCTGGCTTCTAGGGAACTAATAAAACGTATGGGTGTCCCTTATGTGGAACCCATGTACTCAGACATCTGTTCTCTTTCTGGCTGAAAAACTACCTTTTTCTTTCTACAGTCTATTGTAGCATTATACTTTCCTAGAAAATCCATTCTGAGGATCACATCATAATCTACTAAGTTCCGTACAACTAGGTCCGCACTTAATTCTCTTCCTGCTATCTCTACTGGTACGTGACGTAACCAGCGACTAGACAACAACACATCACCTGATGGTAGTGATGTCTTAAAGGCTTGCCCTATCCTCTCTTGAGGATGTAGTATTCGTTTAACAAATTCTACTGATGCGAATGTATGTGTGGCCCCTGAATCAAATAATGCTCGTGCAGGGACATGAGCAACAGTAAGCCGATCTGTCACTACGTTGGACATGCCTGCCTTAGCTTCCTCCTTAGTGTATGTCATTAAGTGAGCACTGGCCTGTGGAGCAGCTTCTACTCTGTTGAGCTGAGGGGTTGAGAATACCCTCTGCGCTTGTATGACATGGAATTGTGGAACTGGTGGCCTTTGTGGAGCCGTTCCAGGAGATCCTGCTTTGAACGGACACTGCCTTGCATAATGTCCTTTCTGTCCACACGTATAGCATACATCTGTGCCAACTTTACATTCTCCGGAGTGTTTCTTTCCACAGGTCAGGCAGATAGGAACACTAGGACTGGTATACTGGTCCTGCTTATGTTGGGGGTTTCGTTGATTCTGATTGCGATTCCCTTTCCTCTTGGTAGGGTTTTGCTGGTTCCCCTGTCCAGGTTTTGATCCCTAGTTGCTACGACTTCCTTGGCTTTGTGGATTAGCACCGGGGCTCTGCTTAGTGGGTGCCTGTACCTTTTCTCTCTGTTTATTCTTGTCTTCCCACATCTTAGCCCATTCCTCTCTAGATTTGGCAATGTTATGCTCCGCACGTATTGCCCGATTCACTAGATCAGCTACCGTGGTTGGTGGGTACTCCCCACTTTCCACAACGGTGGCTTTATCTCCATGGAGCATAATGACCATCCTCCTAACCTTCTCTTCCTCTGTTGGAACCAACTGAGGACATAGTCATGCCAACTGATCAAATCGTCGGCATGCTTCTACAACTGTGTGATCAACCTGCTTGAAATTGTTGAACTCATTCTATTGAGTCTTCAGGGCTTCTAAGTTGTAATACTTACGGTTAAATTCCCATAGGAATTCATCCCACAACATCTCCCCCACATTCCTTCCAAGCATAATCGATTCCTACCAATAGCGGGCATCTTTCCTTAATACAAAAGCAGCAAGCTTTGAATCTTCTCCTAAACTCAAACAACATCTCGAATGGATGCTAACCATTCCTCAACCTCGAGTGGATCTGTTGATCCATTGAACTCTGGAGGTGCCATTCTCTTAAACCTTACATACAATGGTTCCCTTGGGACCATTTCTCGGTGCCCCATCTCACCCCATACTGGTTCTTGGGGTTCAACCCTCTCTGTGGGTTGCTCAGGTTGGGCGGCTTGTGCTGGAACCGCCTGCGAAGGGGGTGCTCCTCCAACCTGCTGACCCTGTATCAACTGGGTAAGAAATTCTCGTAACTGTCTACTTTCCTCAGCCTGGGCTGCTATTTGCCCCCTCAAACCTGCTACTTCTTCAGCTAGGTCAGGTGCTGGAGGATTCTGTTATGCTTGTGTTGTCTTTGGACGTGTACGAACCATGTTGCTGTGTCTATATCACTTAAAGAGCAACATCATTTGTCTAAGTGCAAGAAGAACTGCTTCTAGAAGTTCTTGACTGGCTATACTTTTAACTATCATTCATTCTCCTGTCAACTAGCAAAACATACATTCTATATGTCCTCCTATTATGCATGCCCCATATCATGCATATCACATCATATACAAATCATCACAAAAGTAAAGGTTTTTAAGCGTTTCATTCAAATCTACTATGTATGTCCCATTTCATACATATCACACATACATAAAACATCATTAGTGTAAGTTTCTCAATACTATTTACAAAACCTTTCATCATATTCAAATAAATAAGATGCTAAGTCCTAACTTAATCCTCATCATCTAACTGTTCCTCAGGATCCTCCTCCGGATCCTCCTCGGGGTATTCCTCCGAATCCTCCATAGGATCCGACTGAGGGTTACCACTAGCTTCCTCACCAACAGTCCCAACGTATGTCCATCTTTACCGAGCGGCCATAGGCTCGTCCGCTGCCTCTATCTCGTGTCTCGGTCGTTGTCGAGAGGTAGTGGCTTCCGTGTCATGTCTCCTAATACGAGTATTGGAAAACGGGAAGTCTCACCTAACCACCGCTGGTCGTGTCCTCTCCTCTAACAGCTGGCGCTCACAATGCTTCACCTCGGTGATAAATTGTGTGAGGGTCTGATCCAATCGCGGAACTAGCCGACGCTGGTACTCTTCCGTCAGACCTCTCCATAGGATCTAACACCGCTCCTATTCACTTAGATTAAAAATTTGTTGGTTCCCAAATCGAATTCGGATGCGGAAGCGCAGCGGAAAGGCGGATCGTGTATCACAAAAATTTTCATAAAACCTTTGAGATACTCTATAGATTATATTAATTTATGCACGAATAAATTAATCTCATTAATTCATTTATTAAGAACTCAATTCGGAAAAATACCTGGAGGCCGACTCGGTTGATAACATGAGTTCTTTGACCTCAAACAATCCTTGCTCCAAAACTTTGTGTTTAGAAAACCAATGTCTTCCACATCAATTCCTAAAATCCATTTAAGACGTGTGTGGGCACACATGAGACAAAACAGGTTACAATAAACACTCGAATTTCCACAAACACCAACGCATGCACGATGTGGAATTTTTAGAGAAAAATTTTTCCTTCCTCTCTACTTGAGAAATTCGGCCAGCCTTAACCTTTAGGGCTGAAAAAATTGTTTCAAAATTTCTATAGAGAAATTTCGGCCACCTCTAAAATTAGGGCAAAAAAAAATTCCGAAAATTCTCTCTTAAAAAATCATCTTTTGAGAGTAGAAGTCAAACTTCTAAAAGGAATCCAATCTCTATGTCTAAGATAAAGCTTGTTAATTATCTCCTATTTGAATTTGGAACAAAAATCCTTCCCCTTATCCTTAAGGCCGACCCAGCAGTGGGGTTTATCCCTATGTGTGGCGCCTATTATAGATAAGGAAGGAAGATATTTTATCCTTTATCCAAGTAGTTCAATTTTAATTACGATTCAAATTCAATTTAAGTCAAACTTAAATTAATTTGAATTCTAAATTGAACAACTTATCAAATAAGTTTAAATGGATAAATCTAGATGTGTTCAAATTCAAATTTAAATAATCACATTATTTAAATAATAATTAATTCTCAATTAATTATTTCCGAGTGTTTAATTTTAGAATTCCGTAATTCTAAAATTCCCATTTTGTCCTTTGTGTCTGGTAGAATTCTTAGGACGACACGGAGACCAATGGACCTATAATCCCGAGCTCCAATAGAATTAATAATCAATTAAACACTTTAATTAATTAATTAATTCTATTAATTCCAATAGTTACTCCACTATAAACTTGGAATTGCACTCTTGAAATTATAGATATAAATTACTTCTAAACTGTGAAGTGTCCATTTGATATAGTCATTGCATATAGATCAATCCTCCATAAATAATTCATAATTAGAGCCAGGTAGAATCCGTTAACCTCTCTAATTATATCTTTATCCTTGAGTACCATTGATTCTCTAATGGACAGTGATTCATAAAACACATTCATGAATCGGAGCTCCTACTGGTCCAAGTACCGAATCAACTCTCAAGAGAATTATTTATCTACTTCTTTCTCAAGAAGGAATGGATTCCATCTCGTATAATAACATTCCCAGCTACCTACTTCATTATGTCTCCAAAATACAAGGAATAGGATTCAGGGTCTCGGAATCCATACCGAGTAAATCAAAAGATACAAATCCATAAATAGGAGTCTGTTAAGAACTCAGGATTAAGATCATTCTATATATGACCATCGATAGACTCAATTAGAATTTCTATACTTAACGAAAATTATTAGAAATTCATATTGTGTCTGTGTCCTTGTTCCACATAATCTCATTATGCGAAATACACTCATTCAATATCTCACCATATTAACAGTGTGGATAACACTG